>LTAE01002190.1:17598-41081 GCA_001647135.1 Pontederia paniculata | reverse complement strand
GAGTGCTAGAACGAGAGCCTTAGTTCCCCTTGCGAGAAGGATTCAAGAGAGCTTGAGCGATTACATTGTAAGATGTTGTTCTCCTTGTCCTCAGTACAAAGAAAGGAGATTTGTAAGGGAGCCTTCGACCTTTGAAGAAGGAGATAGTGAACTCCGAAGATCTCGTGGGAGAAGATCGGAGCGGGGACGTAGGCCAAAGAGTTCGGCCGAACCTCGATAACAAACCTTGCGTTTGTTCTTGTGTTTGTTCTTCTCTTTACTCCTTTCTCTCTATTTGTGTTTATATTCGTATATGCATTCTTCCGCTAAACACAACACAGCTAGATTAAGTTATGAAGAACAAAAGTTTTTAAATATACCAATTCACCCCCCCCCCTCTTGGTGCCATTCCAGATCCTACATCTGTGATCTTGAAATTGAAACAAACATTCACCTATCAGTAGGCAATTATGGACCATTTTTCAACAAAAATATGATCTTCTCTTTTCTTACTTGAATACTTGGGCAGCGGGAGATTGGATTAGAGAGGGTCAGCACCGGCCTCACACCATCTTCTAAATCTACAACCCTATCTTTATTTGCCTTCTACTTGTGGGGTATTTGGTGTATGAGGAATGACAGACACTTTAGTGCAGAGCAATCAAATGTAGAAGTAGTGTGGCAAAGAGCTTTGGCTACAGCAAATGAATATGCTTCGACAATCCATTCTACTGAGGGAACCCTAACGACACCCTAATAGTCACACTGTGGGCACGTTGGGTGCCCCCACCTCCAAACTAGGTCAAATTAAACTCAGATGAATCTTTCACAGGCCCAAGGGAGAAAGGGGAGCATGTTACCTGATCAAATCACTTGATACAAGCTAAGTTGTTGTAGGAACTACCCACAATATTTTTCTTAGCACTAGAGTCGGAAGTTTGGGGACTTCGATGTGGCCTTATTACATGCAAGGAGTTGGAACTCAAGCAAATCTGCATCGAATCTGATTGTGCTACCTTGATTCAGCTGCTGAAGCAGTCAAGCTCCACGCCATGTATATATATATATATATAACATTTTGGAATTCTTTGATCAATTTGTAATCTCTCATGTACCTCGTGATGTTAATAAAGCAGCAAACTATTTAGCGAACCTTGTCCACACAAATCTTTTGCACATTTTGTATTAAGAGCCACCTCATGGCCTCTTACCTTTTTTGTACCAGGACATTACTAGATTTGAACTTAATGCATGACCTTTTTCTTATAAAAAAAATGGCATACCAAAATTATTTGTGAGTCTTATATTCGATAATCGGTCCGTTATAATTATTATATGAACTAATTTCTCTCTTTTTGACATCGGTAGCAGTGTCACAATCTTTGATGCTTATCATAGGTTTTCTTAATTCAAGTTGTCAAGTAAAAATAAGTTCATCAAGGATTGGACAATCAGATGATAGCGACGTTACTCGCAGTGGTATCAAAAGAATTGGATTCAACCTTACTTACATTCTAATTTTCTAGATTTTTCAATTTTCAAAACTGACCTAATAACCAACTCAAAATTCAAAATTCAAGACTTAATTATCCAAAAATTCGAAATTTAATCATCAAATCTTTATTTTCTCCTCATTATTACCCTAGCCGACCCTAACTTCTCCTTTTTTTCTCATATTTCCTTTCATGTGAGAAAGAATTCTTTTCCCTTCCATGTGATTGGTCCTCCTCTTTATCTCAAGGTGATTCATGGTGATGTTTCTCCCTTTGGTCATGGATTGCATCACTTAATTGAGACCATTGCAGGAGAGCGTGAGATCAGACAAAGACAAACGAGTGACATCCAAAAGAGCATCATCGCAAAGGAGCACAAGGTGAACTGAAAGCAAACGGGACATTTGAGCATATTAGCTTTAGTGTGTACCTTGGCGGATATTTGTAGACATAGATTTCTAATAGATGAACATGCATAGGAGTCTTACCAATATCACACCTCTAAATAATCGATCATATGTTATGTAATCAGATTTTCAGTTCTTGTACTATTTTTAGTGGATCTAATATATGTTAATATCAAATCAGAAATTGATTCTATTATTCATATGCTCCATCCTTCAAACATGTCATGACATAGAGATTTATGTTTTTTAACCCCTAATCATGTATACTACCATTGTTTCTCATAATCTTTTTTTTAAGATCCTTCGAGTTTTCATGTTTAGATAGGAAATTTCACCTTAATGTTCATGTAATTAAGTTTGCAAAACGTTGGTTTGGACGTAGAGATGTATGTTCATATTATTAGATATGAAATTGGTGTTCAAAAACCAAGATTTCCCATCAAAGAGTTGTCATCATGGCCGTGACGCAATGGTCACGACATGTGATGAAGGTTATCGAGTAAAATTGCACCCGGTCACGGTCGCGACACCCTATCATGACCATAACCTATCAATCATATGTCTAAACCTTGTCCAATCATGGTCATGACACCATTGTCACGTTCGTGGCCCATAGGGCGTGAATCAATCATGTTCAGTTATGGTCGTGACACTCAAGTCACGATCCGTGACCAACACCATGTGAAAATGACCATGCTCGATCACGATCGTGTCACCTATGTCACGACCCATGATCAAAACATTGTAAAGAGATTGTCTTCAGTCACAACCATGACCAACACACCATAAAAGACCATGATCGATCATGGTCGTGACGCCCATGTCATGGCCTGTGACCAACATGTCGTGAAATTGATGACTTTCAATCACGATCGTGACACCTATGTTAGCTCATGATCGAAGCAGTCACGGTCTGTGACTTCAATACTCATGATCATGAAGTATTAATCTCACCCCGTGATGAACCCTTTTTCTCCTTTACTGAAGTTGTTTCACTCCAATGTCGATGCAAACGATCCTGACAGCTATCTTATCGATATTATATAATGTTATGTTACAATAAGGACTTATACATAAGGATAACAAATTAAAGATTATAGGCATCATGTGTATCATTATGGGAGCTATTGTTCATCGATGCTTCATATCGTTAGGGCTCGGTGGTTTAGTCGCACCACTTTGCTCCAGTTGCATGGAGACCTTCCCTCTCTACAATAAAGAGGATACTTGAGCATCCTCCCCACATGATGGACATATTGTTATCGTGGCTGGTATCCCCTTGATATTACCGTTTTATTATCATGGCGACTCGAAGTGAAAGAATGTCAAGAGCTTTGTATTGTTTATATCATTATGAGCTCTATATCGTTTATCGTAATGAAAATAAAGACATTGTTAAAGCGTTAATGAGATAAGCCTAACCTAATCACTTATACATCATTTAGTCCATTGTGTTAATAGGAACTTATTGTAAAATGAGCCACTCATTAATTTGGAAAAAGATAATAGATGGAGTGTAATGGTCTTCTCATCATTATTCATTTTACCTGCCTAAGTCTTCTTTGATCAATTATATTGTGATTCATATTGTCAAACTGTACTTATTGATAGAAAGTTAAAGTGGCATTGAGATTTTTACTCCTTATCATTTGGTCTTACAGGCCCATATTGATTTTAAATGAAAGTATCGTTGGCCTTTGGAATTGTACTCCTTCGTTTGACCTTAAATGATCAATTTCAAATGAATGTATATCTTGACTTTTGAATTCATTTCCTTACTGCTTGGCCTTATTGTTCTCAAGGAAAGTTCTTATATTGCATCGTCTAGTCTATTGAATTTGACATATCACCCTACGGATTGCACCATATGGGCACATCTTATTAGCATTTCATTGTATTGATATCGTATTTTCATCTTGATGAATTTGACTAGTCTTACCATTGATTCTTATCATCTTTTCGTTTGTTTGCCCTTTGGAGTTTGCTCCGTACCTTTGGCCTTACCGAATTAAGTATAAATGTACTAGCATTGACTTTGGAATTTGTTCCTTATCATTTGGCCTTACTAGATCATTTTTCAATGAAACATATAATTGACCTTTGGAACTTTATTCCTTATTGTTTGATCTTTCTATAAAGTGAATGTATTGGATCGATTTGTCCCTTCATGTTATCGAAATTGATATTGTCTCATACCAAGTCAAACCATAAGTGATGATATCATAGTGTATCGTATTGAAGCCATTGATTTACATTGTTGACTCATCTACATCACTATGTATTTTTTTATATCAATATCGAGTTAATCATTGTCATTGTTATCGTCAAGTTTATTCTATTTGAAATGATACCTATTTGTGCCTTATACACTAGACGTAAAAGCTCATAGGATATTATTTTCTATGTATATGATATTACAGGAAATTAATACTGCAATTGGCGACGACAAATTGCTCATGATGGTACTGATGCTATGCACATCTCAAGGTCTTAATGTCAATTTATTTGGTTATATACGATTGTAATAATCTATGAAACATAGTGTTCATCTAATATATTAGATTTGTGACATTAATCATATTCGTTGAGACTTCTACATTTGGTTTATTGGATATTCTCTTTCATTCCATAAAGTCTTTCATTTTTTTATTATTTTTATCGACCGATCAATATAGTCAAGATTATGGTTAGCATATTGCACCATCGTAGCATCTTCAAGTCTATATTCTACCACATGACGGGGTGTGAGTTTGGGGGCATTACATACATACTCCATCTGCAAGTCTTTTGTTCTTTACACTTATCATTTTTTTTATCTAATTGTAGAATTCTAGTCTTGATATATAATGGCAATGTTGCCATCCTTGTTCTCTTCATCAATCTAATATACTCTAAGAGTAAGTGTATATATAATTGACTCGACCATTTTTGTTAGCTATAATTCAGGAGTCTCTTGATAATAACTAAGAAATAGAGTTTCAACATAATATGTATTTGATGTCGAATTTGGAGAGAGTGACAACAACTTTAATCTAAATGCTCAAACGGTTCTAAATGAAAAGTAACATCACTTTTCTTGAAGATTTAGGGTGTGTTTGGCAGTGTTGTGGGATTACTGCTTTGATAAAAGCAGAACTTGTTTTTTACTATGTGTGTGTTTGGTGAATTATAAAATTGCTCTTTTAAAATTGGTTGTTGTTGACCACCATTTTTGTGCTTTTTTACACAGTTAGAAAATCCTCCTTTTCTCCATAGCATCAAACCATCACCTTATGTGAAGCTAGCTTTGATAAAAAGCTTTACCAAACACAATGTAATTCGTCCTCCCCGAATTTGTTTGGACACACCAAGATTATTTTGCACCAATATTTTTTGACACTCTACAATGATGGTGATGCAGAAAATTAATGCACCCAAAATTTTATTGTGCAACAAGAATGAACTAAAAACTTTGAAAAACTTGTACTCACAAATGAGTCTATCATTGGGTTGCAATTTTAATTCAAAGGTTAGATTGCACCTCTATCCAAAGGTTGCACCTTTATCTAACGAATGCACCCCCTATATTATGTGACACACTTTATTTAATTTAAACATTGAATTTTTTTATAAAAAAATATGCACCTTTATAAACAAAATTTTCCACTAAATTCGAAACATTCTAAATATTATAATATCAACGAAAATGAATATATCCATCACAAAGGTTATTAGAGTTCATAAATGTAAAAAAAAAATATTCTAACAATATAATAAAAAATGAATATATCCATCGCAAAGGTTAGTAGAGTTTATAAATATAAAAATTTAAAAATAACAAAAATATTTAATTTTCAGTGATTTTAATCATTTTTTGAGTATCATCAATGATCTAATTTCAAGTAATTACCAACTATGTTGAAAGAAATAAAAAAATAATTCGTCTGGACATTTAATATGTGTTTAACATGTTCCATTATAGTTAGTAGAATAAAGGACACTGATAATGCTCATGTCAAAAGATATATTACTATCACATTTTTAATATCCCACCATGTGTAATTAGATATATTACTTTTGGTTTCTACATATTGGTCCAAAAATATATATTAGACATTGAGAAATTAAAATTCTAAAGCTACTTATTAAAAGATTTGTAAGTAGTTTGTATTAATTATTATAATCGACATATTCATATATTTTCTTTTGGTAGGAAAAAAAACCTTGATCGATACGTATTTGCTTTTTTTGAACATATTTGGTAACTTTACAAGCTTAATATTTTATTTAACCTGATTACAATAAAGGAAAATTGTTGATAATTGAAATATTGTGATATTTTTGATTGAGTGCATATCATGTTTCAACAGGCAATTAAATTTATAAATATTTGTCCTGAAGAGCAGTAGTTAAACTATTTTCTTCAGGTCATCAATGAGCCTAAAATAACTGTGAGGGCTTCATGGTCTGCAATCTGCCACTTCTTAAGTTGTATATTTAACTAAATTGTGTTGAATAATATATATATATATATATATATATATATATATATATATATTTCTTGTAGTGTCTCATAATACTATATATAAGCAAAATACACCATGCCATGTGGATAAAATTCCCAAGTATTATAACTACATGCTGAACTCTCACCAGAGTTTCACATTCTCGTTTTTAGTTATAATCATAGAACTAATTTACAAACAATGTTGAAATTTTTAAATGTTAAAGGACATCAATAGAGCTTATCTAGAGCAAGGTTGTTAAGATCGAGACCTTACATAGGATCGTAAGAGGATTGCAAGATCGACGATCAGACAAGGATCAGGAGGTTTTGTGAAAGATCTTACAAAAATCATAAAGATCCTATGAATGAAATCATAAAATCGATAGGGGGTTAAATATAGGAAGAACGTAAGATAAATTAGAAAAGATCGAGATCTTGACAACCTTGATCTAGAGCATGAATTAAGGATAAAAAAGTTTAGATTAATACAAGAGATGTGAGTAAAATTCAAACAGATCTTGTTCTAAAATAGTTCTTCACTGGAAAATTGTATAACCCTCCCATCTTCTAAGTACATTGTTGATTATACATATCCTATACGATTCACCAATTGCTAGTCCATATGCCTAAAACATGTTACATCAACTCAAAGAAAGAGTTCATGTCGCATAACCCCTCAAAACCAAGTTTGTGCCTACCTTTTTTTTAAGGAAAAGATGCTAAGTATTTGGAAAAGTATCCTGAAGCATCTTGGTACAAAAATATTAAGGAGGAAGAGGCTCCCACCAAACCTAGCCAGAAGGAAGAGGCACCCACCAAACCTAGATAGGGTCATTAGGAGTTTGGGGTCCTTTAGGACAATGGTGCTTTGGATACTTCTCATAATTGGCCCCTGGCCTTTTCCATCGTACGGATTCCTCAGTTTGCTACTCAGCTATGGGGTATTAGCGTGTCTGAGAGCAAGCATAGGCAACCGACTGATATAGAGGCTTGATTGAAATTCTCCACAATGTTTTCCATCTAGACAATCTATTACCAAATTCAATTTGTGCCTATTACCTATGAACCTATCTCACTAGCACATGAAAAATAAATAACATGCCACCCAAAGAAATTTTTTGTTGACCTTCACTTTGAATAATGGAAGTCAATGTTGTTCTTAGTGTATTTCCTTCACAACAGATAATTGATTTTCGCAATCAACCTTGCCCCATCTTGTAGTCACCCTATTACATGGATATGCTATGCCAGGAAAGAAGCATTTATATCATCCTATTATAACTGCTCAAAATGAAGAATGGAATATCATGCAAAGAATATAATAGGACCTTCAGTTAACAACATTATGCATATGACATAGCCATATAGAAAATTCTTCTTGTGATCTACTTGAATTGGAGTTGCACTGTAACAAGGACATGTCATAAATATTCTATTTATCAAAAGACATGATACGTGATGTGCCCAACAATTGAACATAATACAAGAGAATTATATTATCAATAGACTATTTGTGTAATGCACTCTTGTAATTTCAATTGTCTGACTAAGGGTTTTGATTATCATATACAACGAGGTAAAGATGTTGACATACTTCAAATTTTCATTGAAATGGTGAGCACATTTCCTGCAAGGATAAACAAAAGATAATGCATAATACTAAAATGAGCACAAATAAGCTTCTTCATTTATTGTGGTGAAAGAATACAACTAAACATTGACATTAGCACAAGATCAAGCAAAATGGGATTGAAAGTGAGACAATTTGGGAACTTAATCATGCAAAGTAGCTCTTAATTCTTACAATAACTATAAACACAAAATATAAGATAGCCTATGTAACGCTCTCAAAAGCACAACGTAATAGAATTCCCTCCTCGAGATGTTACGACATCTATATAATGCTTTGACTATGGTGTTTTTTATCACTCAAAGGAAATATAACATTATTTCTAAACATGTGGAAGTCTTTAGTCACATATAAATACTCAATATCTCCAAAACTTGACTAGGACTAGACACAAATCATAAAGTATTACAACTCAAACTCTAAGTAATAAAGAACCTAACCAAGGACCATAACCATATGAAGCTACATCCATTATGTGCACCAGTCGTCGCTTATACCACCAACTAGCATACCCCTGCAAATAAACTATACGAAGGATCCAATATAAAGGATAAAATTCTCTCTTAATCTATGAAGCACAATATATAAGACAAAAAATAAATAGATATAGACTCCATAATATCATAAAAGCATGAAATATATTAAACTTATACAATATGAAATCATGGTCGATAATCCATACAATGCAATGTACTATCAATGCATTGATTTTAGTGCATTTTAATCAATATCCTATTTCAATGTTTGTCTTTTTTTATCTATTCAATGCTCTCATTTCAATTTTATGATTACAATATAATTATTGTTCTTATCTTTGACTTATCCCATTAGTTATTTGAGTTATTTTGAGGTGACTCTGCAATGACTTTGAAATAGTGCTCATGAGCTTATAGGATGTTTGCCAATGCAATGGCCAGTAGTTGTGCACAAACCACAACAAATGCCTACAAGGAGAACGATGCTTGAGAATTTTTTTTGCTACGTGGAGAGGAGAAGTCTGTACAACATAACTAAGTAGCTCTGTTGTATCTACACTACTAGTCCTTAACAATGCAATGATATATCAATGATTCTCAATAATCTAATACATGTCAACCTCATCATTCTTTGATTTATCTTATTTAAATCCTTATATTTCCCCAATGTTAGTCCTTATCGTAAATAAGATTTCAAGAATACTTCTTCATCTAGGGTTTCCAAGAGAATAGAGAAACACAGTATAACAACCTCGACAACATGGGTTGTGTCAGATCTGAACGTGAGTTATGTCCAGTAGTATGAATCACAAACATACATTGCCGAACTCCAGTCATACATGCAGTCCGTGTTGGAGATTAACTCGAGTCATGTACTATTATAGTATAAGGAATCAAATCATTATCATAATTGTAAATATTATCTTTGATGAACACAGGGCATGTTCATAAGTCACATCAATGAATTATCCTTCTGACGCGAATCATGCACTAACCCAAATCGATTAAAATAGAATGATATAAAATAATCTAGGACATGCCATCTCTACTTTAAGGGCAATTTGGACCACTCGCTTAATGGACAAACTGCCCGTCCATGACAGATCCGATATGCCTCCCAAAAAGGGTGCATATCGTGCATTAGCATCGGATTATTTAATTAAAACAAAGGGACACAATTTATGCATTCGAGGTGACACAAGTCATGTTCGGTATAACCCAAACCCTATTTTTTTTGTCAATTCAGTGTTAGAGCTTGATTCTTATAAACTCTGGCCATGTTCGATTCAGACATGGACCGTGTTCTATCATTCAGAATTGTGTCTTCTCTTTTCTTATGATGATTAAATCTAACTTTTCATATAGAAATTCATGTAGTTAAATCCGAACTAAAATAAAAATTTAGGAATCTAACAAAAGATCAAGACTTCACTTGTAGCATGCACACAAATTCTTAATAATGTTCGAGGAAAGAGCCAAGGGATTCACTAAAAAAGCAATATCGTAAAAGAGGCAAGGTAAAAATCAATATACCAGAAGGAAAGAATAGACCAGTGGGTGTCAATTGCGAAAAGTTGCAGAGATAAGGCAATATGCACCTCTAAAGGTAAAAAAGGTGGAGTGAAATAAATAGTGATGATAAAAAGAGTTCATTTCTGATTGGGTGAATGTATACCTAAAACTTACCTTATTGGATCATTCCTTCAAGCATGCTTCAATTTTTTTATCTCACATGGCAATTATTTTAGAAAAAAAACTCAATTTTTTAATGGGATTTGTCTTATGTTGTGAAAGATGTTGATGAAATTGCACAAAGAGTCCTATAAGAGATCTCAGTATGATCTACATTAGACATTTAAAGAAGCCAGAGGTGGTTAAGCTACCTGAACAACCATATCGGAAGATCTCAAAAATAAAATAGAGGATTGGCATTGGTTGTGTGACTATTTTACAAACGAAAAAGTTTCAAGTAAGCAAATTATGGACTTGACAAAAATTATATATGTTTAATATGAATGAGTTGTTAATTTAAAAAATTAGGGTTGGAGTTTATGTCCAACACTCAACAATAAGATCTAGTAATATGGATTTGTAATTTTTATCCATGTCTTCATATATTATTGTATCCATGTGAAGCTAGTTACATTCCTCTATTTATGTGTTCTTTTAGAGAATCTTTATTGGTTATTATGCATCCATATATCTATTATTGAGAACATTAATGAATGCTCTAAATTATGACATGCCTGAGATTGATGCTTTTAGATATGCTTCATAGTGCCATAAATAAATATTTCCCGCCTTTGGCTTTTACAAGGTCAATTGTCTTTGTAACCTATTGTTAGATATAAAAATATCGAACTCTTCTTAGTCATTATCAACTTATAACATCTATGCAAAATCAAAATCATTTATGAGAAAACCAATGGACAACCTTGATGGAAAAGATTAACCAAAAAGAATTTGCATACATGGAAAAGGTCATCGAATATGATAGTTATTTCCATACGTGATTCAAGTGTATGATAATAAAAGTAAACATTCTATGTATGAAAATTGATCAAATATATATATATATATGCAATCCTTGAAGAAAATATAAACATACAAGAATCAATTTGATCATGTTTGTTCATTTCTATGTTACATCACTCCATGATTAAGAAGCTTATATAAACAAAAATTGGATGCACAAACATTCACAATAATAATTAACTCTTGAGGAATTTTGGCTAATGAACTACAATGGAACAAAAGGGGATTACTTTTATGATAAGTCTTTGAACCCATAGACTTGGATTTGGAACGATAATAATGTGCCTAGTGTGGACATGGAAGCCATTAGTACTCTGATGTAAATAGTTGATATAAGAAAGTACAATCATTATTGACAAATAGAAAACATACAAATTCAACTCCTCTCCCAAGATGACCAAAAGAAATATGTAGATCATACTTGTCGACCTCATGTGTACCAACATTTTCACAAAATAAACATGTTAGTTGTAACTAATGATTTAACTTTCTTGATATTGATGATTTTAAACATGCTTCATGGTGCCATATATGATATAAACATATATGATTTAATGGAGGTGTATCATATTTAAATTGGATACATGTATTCTATCATCTAAATCGTTGAATCTGAGATTTGTGATTGATAAAAATAAGTAGAAAATATGAATATTAAATATACTATTTATTTTTAACCATACATCTCAAATCCCATGATCAAGATGATAGTATACATGGTGTACCCTATTTAAATCGGGTACACCTCTGCTTATCTTTCTTATATTCCGTGAGAAACATGGGCATTTTGGATTTGATATTTCGGGCCTTAGAACAAGTTTATCTTTCTTGAGATTGATGTTTTTAACCATATTTCATACTGCCATATAGATATAAAATATCACATTCATATATAGTTCAACACTAAGTTGGATGCCTATAATACATTTAGGGTGCTTCTACTAATAGTATTTGTTTTGTAATTTCAGGTACGAATGAGGGCAGGTACTACAAATAGGAAAAGAAATTGTTCATATGAGAGGTAGCGAAACATTTGTCGCAGCACAATAATAATTGGTAACTTTATAGATATGATTTCTTTTAACAATTTCGTACATTCATCCATTAACAACAAATACTTTCTTGTTTTATAATTGTAGAATTTCGATCACATTGAACTTTACAAACATGCATATTACGGAGACAATGTATGGTTTGCATGAGGAGGCCCAAGAAAATTACATTAATTTTTTCATTTATATTTTTCTAATTAGGTTGATGTGATTATTTCATACAAATTATAGCTCTTCAAATGGAGACAAAAATTGAGGGAGAATATTCAATAATGATGATCAAATATGTGCTCAAGTTCTTGACACAAGATCCGAGTATGTGCGTGGATATGGTCGAGATTCTAAACCCCCTCAATGTGAAGGGATTGTGATAGGGCGACGATATATCTATTTGGAGGAGGAGCTAGTTATAACAAAAGGTTGGTTAATGCAAAGAATGATTTAATTAGCACCTAGGATCTTGTAGTTTCTTAAGATAAGAATATTGAGTGGCTCATTCAAAATTTAATAGGTGGAAAACAACCTCGGATGAAATAAAAAAATATTTCTTAATGTTTTGCTATAAATACATATAAGATGCACCTTTATAATTGAATTTATGGTAAAGACATATTAACTAAAAAAATTTAAATCTTGACATTTTTCATGATGTTTCATATGAATCATGTAGCAATATGAACTTCTATTAATTGTTGCCATTTTCTTTTATATTCAATTGGTTTATAATGCTATTTTTGTTTGCATTTAGAGATTCACCAAAATTGGCTACAATTATTATTAGTAAGATTTTTAAGATCAAACATGTTAGCTATTATAATAACATTTTTAAGGACCAAACATGTTGATCCTTAGAAGTCCATTATTGCAGACCAACTTGTTGGTCTCAAATCTTCTATGATGGTGCCAAAGTGCCTATTAAAGACCAATATATACATTTAAGGGGACCAATACTTTAGTGACTAAAAGTCTACCTTTTAAAGATCAAGAGAAAAGTTTGGGTCACTAGTTAAGTTTTAATGAACAACTTATAGGCACCAAGGGGGCCAAAGAAATATTGTTTGCAAGAAAAATATGGGGCCAACATTGAAATTTTAGGGATCAATGTTTTTGGTCTCTCAAATCCCTTTTTTGTAGTTGTTATTATATCACACCAAATTCACCAACTAAAAGCAAATTGTAAGATATAAAACAACACAAACAAAGAAAAATAGACAATAAATAAGCCTCTTATGTAAGTGTCAAGTTATTTTCATTCAATAATTCATACAATGTTTTTGAAAGTTTGTGTAACGCCTCCAAACCCACACCCCACCACGTGGCAAAATGTGGACTCGGAGATGCTACGACGATACAATCCTTTGACTAATAATTTGACTATGTTGACCAATCAATAAAAATAATATAAATTCGGAAGACTTTAATCAATTAAAAAGAATATCCAATAAAGTAAATGCGGAAGTCTTAAATAATAATATAATTAGTGTCATAAATCTAATGACTCTAGGAATGACACTATGACCATGTATGTGCATAACATCAGCATCATCACGAGCAATCTATAGTCACAGCACCATTATCCACTGCTAGTATTTATAGGATCATGGAGGAAAAATAATATTCCATGAGAAATTACGCCCAATGTATAAGGCACAAGTAGATATAGAATCATAATAATAAAAATGATGACAAGGAACTCGATACTGATATAAATCAATAGTTGGTGATGTAGTGAGTCAACAATGTAATGAGTGGCTTCAAAACGATACAATCCAATAATATCACTTTGAGAATTATCCTAGTATGAGACAATATTAATTTGGATGGCGATTGAAGGGTGATCCAATCTGATACATTCTCTTCCATAATAAGGCTATTCTTTGAAGAACGATCTGATAAGCCCAAATGATAAGGAGCAATTTTCAAGAAACAATGAAATAGATATCCAATAAATGAAAGGATAATAAGAAACAATGACGAGAGTGGTCAAATTTGTTAAAATAGAAATCCGATAGAATACTAATAAAATGTGCCCTTATGGTGCAAACCATATAGTGATAAATTAATTTCGATATAAGGTCCAATGACATTCCAATAATATAATACTTTTTGAAACAATAAGGTCAATCAGAAAGGAAATGAATTCAAAGGCCAGTTGTACAATAATTGAGACCAATCCGGTAAGGCCAAGTAATAAGGAATAAACTTTCAAAGGCTAATAAGAGTGATATAGCTTCAATAAAATACTTTGAACGATATGACCAAATGATAAGGAATTATATTCCAAAGGTCAACGATGACTTTATTTTACATCCGATCCGATAAGGCCAATCAATAATGACATAGCTTTGAGAATATACTTTGAGCAATATGGCCAAACAATAAGGAATTATATTCCAAAAGTCAACAATGATTTCCACTTTGCATCCAATCCGATAAGGCCAATCAATGGGGAGTAACA
Source organism: Pontederia paniculata (assembly GCA_001647135.1). Taxonomy (NCBI): domain Eukaryota; kingdom Viridiplantae; phylum Streptophyta; class Magnoliopsida; order Commelinales; family Pontederiaceae; genus Pontederia; species Pontederia paniculata. Next base: position 26,565 of record LTAE01002190.1, on the reverse strand, counting down.
CTCTAAGATCATAATATTATTTCTTTACTTTAAAGATAAAGACAATGGAAAGCACTTGAACAATGGAGACAATATGAAGCACTTGTACAATAGAAGGAATATGAAGGATTTGTATCACTGTTTTGATATAATCAAATATCTTTCGGTACAATATGATGGAGGATATAAATCCTATATGATACACTCCTTCTATTATCTTTTTCCAAATCTGTAGGTGACTCATTTTATAATATATCCCTAGTTTCACAATAATACAATAGTCTACGTGATATATAACTGTTTATGTTAGGCTTGTCCCATTAGTGACTTTATTGGTGCCTTTATGTTCATTCAGTACAAATCTCATAATGCATGAAGCCAACGGTACAAAGCTTATACGATCTGGTATGATATACATTCTTGGTTGCCATGATAATAACCAATAATGTCAACGGAGGTACGAGCTGTGACAAGAATAAGCCCAACATGTGGGGAGGATGCTCGAGTATTCTCTTTGTTACAGAGAGGGGAGCTCTCTAGGTAACCGGAGCAAAGTGGAGAAGCTGCAGCTAGGCCACCGACACCTAACGGTATGAAACTATAAATAATGGTAGCTCTCAATGGAACACATGGCAACCATAATATTTAGTTTTGTTACTCTTACGTGATATCTAGTATATGTCCTTAATGTAGCATCACATTATAATATAAATAGTTAACATTAAAGTATCTACAACTACAATGTCGGTAAGTCACGGGCCGTGGCTGCCATTTCACGACCATGATATCAAGTCTCACGGGCCGTGACATGGCGTCACGCCTCATGGCCGAACAAGGTCACTTTACTTCCTCACAGTCACGGGTCGTGACTCATGAGTCACGACCGTGACTAAAGTTTAAATATGCTCGTCATGATCCGTGATATGGGTATCACGACCATGGCCGAACATGGTTCTTCGCTTCTTGGTGATTATAGGCTGTGATATAGCATTACGGGTCGTAAGTCACTCGTATAACATTGTCACGATCGTGATAGGGTTCACTATCACGAATGTCTATACGATCTTCGCCGTGTTATGATATGCATACCAGTCACGGTCCGTGACTAGGGTGTCACGATCGTGACTGTAGCGTTACGGATCGTGACCATAGTGTCACGACCATGAACATCGACTTCACGATCGTGACTTTGATATCATGGTCGATGTCGAACTGTTGGACGTCTAAACTCAACGTCACGGATCGTAACTAGGGTGTCACGGCCGTGAGTTTCTTCATCACGGGCCGTGACTTTGGTGTCACGACCATAACGGTACAAGGAATTCTTCCATTTCTATTCTACACAGGCCGTGACTCTGGTGTCACAGCTGTAACGGTATAAGTATTCTTCCTATTCAAGTTCGATTCTAGTCCATCCTATTGCATCCATTAATATGAGAAATTCAGAGGACGAAACAATATAATTTTGGATAAAAGGGAGACTTAAAACTTTGGTTTTGAAACTTATATCAATGACATGATCAAAGATGATATACAAATAGAGAAAAGCACGATCTTATTCATGAACGAAATATTACGAGGGTTATGAAAAATTTGTAGAACACTAGGACATGATCAACTATATGAAATCAATTTTCAGAGGATTATGAATCATCTTTAGAACTCTAGGACAATAATCAACGATATGAAATCAATATTCAGAGGATTATGAATATTTTTTTGGAATCCTATGACGTGATTAATTATTTGAAACCTAGATATACAAGTGATCTGCCACAATACACACCTTATAGCCTAAGTTTGTTGTATCGATCTTTTTCACATGTTCTCATTATTTTCTGCAGCGATTCTTCTTCTACAATTTTTTTTCGGTTAGGAGATGATCATCTACTAATAGGAGAAAGAACTTTAAGTCTTATCTTAAGATTCTTTGAGTAAGGGCACAAGAAGTGAAGTAGGGCTGGTTAGAGAAAAAGAATGAGATTTTCTGGGAGCATAATATTTATAACCCAAGAGTCCAGGTTTAACGAATAATTTAAATTTATTTCAGATTTAAATTTAAATTTCAAACTTTAAACTACTAGGATTTTGATTTTTTATTTTTTAGTTATGAGAATATCTTTGGAGGAGATAAAATCTAAGGAGATTAAAATATGAGGAGATAAAATCTTTGATCTCCTTATTATGGAAATATTTTTGAAGAAAATAAATTTGAGGAGATATAATCTGGGTCAGATTTAGAGATAAATTTGTGGATGAAATATGAGTAGTTACGATTTGTCATTGTAAGTTAACATGATTGTGCTAACTATCCCATAAACTAATTTATCCCCTTAGTTTTTCTAATTTGAATATAACTTTTTGGAGCAAAATTTACTGATCTAGGACTACGTATTAGTACTTATACAATGATAAAATGAAGGCGAAATGGGTAAACTCTGAACAGAATAAAAATGAAATCGGTCCTACATATGCTGTCTTTTCAGAGTCCAAAATAATAAAAATAGCTTTTAGGTAGTACATAGTATATTGATCAAGGTAAAGAGCTAATCATTTATTTAAGTGTTTAGCTATAATAATGATAAATGATTGATACTCAACACTTGAGAGATTAATATCTAAGATTAGTAAATAGCGTGTAGAATTTTATTTTCAAGTATATATTAAAAAGTTTTGTTATTAATTATTATTTATGTAATACAATTATATGTTATATTATGTAATGATTTATTATTCATCATTATTTTATTTATTTATAATATATTTGATTTAGAATAAATATACCCACTAAAAAATTATTAGTATGATAAATTTATTTTCTTTTGTTATTATGTTCATTAATATTAAATTTGTTATCATAAAAATGAATTATTTTGATTTACAATGCATCTACCATTCAAGCTATTTATAATATCATTATGTTTTGCTTGATCATTTTATATGTATCGACTAATTCATATTGCTTTTGTTAAATATTTTTATTTAATGAATCACTATATATGTAATACCTGCCCACAATTAAAAAAGAAAAACAGGAAAAAGAAAAAGAAAAAGAAAAGAAGAGAAAGTGGGACCAGCCACATGTCATGACCCTATTGGACCTCCCATTCCACTAACTCTCTCCCTCTAAGTATATAAGCCCAAAACTCAGAATTTTGCCTCTTTTCTTCCCCTTTTCTCTCTCACTCCACCTTGTAAACTCAGCCTCCTCTTCAACTCCGAAAATTGAAGGCTTCTAGTTGAATTTCTGCAGCAAATCAGCAAGGAGTTATTGAAGGATTGGGTCAAGGATCAAGGGAGAGGAGCAACTAGGGTTTGGAGAAGGAGAAAGGAGAGGAAGATCAAGAGGAAAGAAGAAAATTTGGCAAGAAGAGGTATGTAGATGGATCCCCACATTGACCTTGTGTCAATGTGGTCTTGACAGATTGTTAACTGCATAGAAAGCATGAATTAGACACTTATTGTGCTAAATTGATAGTTAGGACAGAAATTGAATGATGATTGCATGTTGTTCTAAGTTATGAGCAAATTATTAAAATTAGGGTTCATATGCTAGATGTTCTCTACTGTGATATCGCCATTGTATTGACTGAGCATGACATTGTACTGAACTCCTACTGACTGTTGAATTGACGAATTCCGATAACTTAGCGAAAACCCTAGGTTCACATTTTTATTTTCTGAATTCGACGCAAGTCGGTCGACCGACCTCAGTGGTGGGTTCGACCGACCTCCAGGTCTGGGCGATATAGGTTCGACCGATCGTAGGTCGGTCGAGCCTTAACGACTCCAGAATCGTGAGTCGGTCGAACGGGGTTCGACCGACCTCAAGTCGGTCGATGTCATGTGACATCAGAATCGTGAGTCGGTCGATGCAGCGCTCGACCGACCTTCAAGTCGGACGACCCCCTGTAGGGAGTCGGTCGACCGACCTGGGGAAGGGGTCGACCGACCCTGACCCAGTTTCGTTTTATCGTATCGTTTATTAAATATTGAGTTTGTTGATTGATAACCTAGTTCACGTGTTGCATGCTCAGCCGTAATAGGTTAAATTGTTAATGATTGATGTATCGATTGATTGAATTGGCCTATTGGAGTGAGATTGGGACGTCTGTCGGATTGGGAGGGTTGATTCCCTCCATATTGTATTGACCCAGACGTGGGGTATTGGTGGATTGATTCGCTCAGAGTCCACGGGAGCTAGGCGTCCCATGGTTTAGCTAACCATATCGACGACTATGATGTACCCAACTCTCCAAATATTGTTAAAGGCACACATAAATTGATTGAATTGAACATAGGGTTGTCATTTGATAATTGATGGGTGAAAGGTTCAAGGAACCTCATTGTTATCGTATTGATGGATCATGGATCCGAATTGTATTGAAATGAGCAAGGCTCATATTGTATTGATGGGGACGGCTTCATATGGGGACGGCTATATGGGGACGGCTCTAGGAAGCTACAAGATGGGCTTCCGGTTATCAAATGACAACAAACAAGATAAGTCTAGCATGGACACATATTGTTATCGTTATTGAACATTAGGAAGCCTAATGTTATTGAGTGTTCATGTTAGATATTGTTATTGATATGAAATGGTTAAAGTCCCAAGATATAACGACTTAATCATTATTGTTCTATGATATATTGATATCATGCTTACATTGATCGTATTGTTCATTGTTATTGTTATGTTATCGTTATTGTCATTGTTTTACATACTGGGCGAAAGCTCACGGGTTCTGCCCCTGCATTGGATCCTGCAGGTCGTCAGACATAGGTATGGAGGTGCTGCTCTTAGCGTGAAGATTGCACATGGCACATGTTGTGTATCGAGTCTGTTGTACGAGCTATGAGCTCAATACTATGTTTAGCCTTTTGGCGAATGTTGTAACTTAACGTGTTTAAGTTAACTTCATGTATTCTCACGACTATATATGTGAGTTTATTGATCGTTTCGCTGTGCACTATTGTTGTCATTTATCGTCTTCCGCTGTCGTAGTGTATCGTTTTCATGTGCCGCCTCGGGAGCCTCCTCGACGCGTGTCGGATATCGATTCGGCCACGTGTGGGGCGCGCTCGCGGGACGTTACAATATACTATTGTTTAAATAAAGTGGATTCTCATTATGATTATGTTCAGATGATATAACCATGATCAAAGGAAAATAATGGACTGCCGTTAAAAATGATCATTTAAATATATACATCAGAAAAACGCATACATGCATGGGACTTTGTAGAAACCAGAAAAAGACTTGCAGAAAACTTTGCGCTGACTTTAATGTTAGCTGACTAATGCGTGTTGCCATTGTAATTATACTTCCGTTTTGTGTTGATTACTTTAATCAACTACTGTTTTAGTTGGAGTTCTGGACTTGTGTGCCGCTGTGCAGGTTATGCGCCCGGAGAGAAGGAGCTCCACTCAATTCTTAGCACTTTTTTGCATCATTACCTTCTATGTCTTTTATAATTACTAGAGCAATCATATTCTAAGAGTGACGTTTAATTACATGTCGTTTGTGCTCTGCAACAATAATAAGATATGTAATGCTGTAAAAATGCATTATATCGAAACAAAGATGTATAATAATACTGTATTTAAATTTGATTGATATAATTAATTCTGATCTAAGTTAGTAACTTTAAATTTAATTTATGAAATTATCAATTTAATCAGAAAAAAATTATCTCAACTTTAAATTAGTTAATATTAATGGCTCTAAATTTTCTAAGGATCCGGGCGGGTAAAAAAAAGCGATAAGAGGTTGATGGGATACAAGAGGTTGAGGCCGCTGAGCTCATGGTGGCTCCTCCTTTTGAGGCGCTCGCCCGTGCATGGACCTACCAAGCCGTACGCCTTGTGCCTCCTGGCGCCGGCAGCGCGTGCGCTGTGCGCCATTGTCGGGTGCTTCGAGCTCCGGGCGCTTTGAGGAGACTACTCACGCACACATGACCTCAACCTCTCGCTCTGATAGCCATGATGGCTACACAGAAACGCTCTTCTTGCGTTCTCGTTCAGACTTACCCTTTTTTTTTCTCATGTCGTTGCAGAGCCTTGTGATACCACGACGAACGGGTGTTCCCTCGTGCGGGTTCATGCGTGCGTCGTCTGCTGTGGATCCGCCACTCAAACCCTCTGCTCGTGTGAGCTCTGAAGCTCCCATGGACAGTAACTGGCGTCTCTGTGCGCAAATAGTTTATAGTAACGCAAGTAGTTTGTACCTTGTAGGCATCAGAACTGCTTGGCATGGAATTTTTAATGTTCTTGGACCCATGTCATGGCGCATATGACAGAACAAAACAAAGCCATTAGTCCTGCTCATGGAAACATGTAAGTCTGTTTAATTGTGACTGGGAATTTTATTATCGATGATACTTCTCATTTACTTGCATGTGTCCATAATGAAACAAGTAAGATTTGACGGCATTGTTCTTTTTGCATACTTTGTTTGCCCTTACACGAGTAATTAAAAGAGAGAAGTATCAACTTAAAGTTAGAGCTGACTCAAAGTACTAGGAAGGAAAAGAAGTTTGGTCGATCTTTCTCATTCTTTAGTAGTTCCTCAATGCTGAAAACAAGAAAAGGTGTAGTTCATGTTTTTTTTTATTAGATCTGAAAATGAAACTAAAAAAGATAAAGAGCAAATTAAAGGCAAGTTGTGCGCTACTGAGGGTATTAATTTTGTTGTAACAATACTAAAATGTACAATTTTGACATGTGATTGTGAAATTTTTCTTTCTTCTCGAGTACCTTTAGATACTTGAATGGATTCCACGTGAAACTGGACAATGGTCATGCATGCATGTATTATATATACTAAACGTGAGTGATGTTATTAAAACATTAACACGAACCCATTTCTCCTTTTTAACAATCAATTTATGAATCTTAACATCTTCCCATATTCCATCAACCCTGCCAATGCCATACTCCATCATGTTAACTCCAAGGCCACATGCGATTTTAACATGAATGATGTAACCTGTACTCTCCCTGATGATCCTCTGGAGTTGTGCTCTTAAACTTTTCAGGGTCAGTTACAATATAGCCAAAGCCTGCTTGTTTTAGTCGTATCAATAGTTTCTTGTGTCTGGAACATCTTCTGACCCCCAGGCAAGTGAGCTTGCAAAGGCTAAGGAACAGGAGTTTGTTCGGCATGCCCACACAGAGCATACTAAAATATTATATGCTAAGAACTTGTGGAGTAATTTAATTTCTTGCTGCCTAGTCAGGTATTGAAATGTCTGAATGAATACTGCATCATAGGAGAGGGTCCTTGTGCAAAGACGTGCAGCTATAAATATAACCCCTCTCCATCTTTCGGTTAATGACATCTGTGCAAAGAAAGCAAAAGGTCAGTACGATGATCTTTGTCATATCTCATTCTCGTTCTCTTTTGTTTGCCTTGTACCTTGTTGTTCTGTGCTTTTGTTTAAGGTTTCGCATGTACAATGATCTTTGTCTCTGCTTGATAGATTCCTGCAATATCTCGAGCAAACTCACCAAGCTGAACTGTCAACTTCTTGGCTAACACTTTACAGCTAAAGTCCTCAGAAGAATCGCTTTTAGCTGTAATGGAGGCGCTTCCGAGGAAATATGATAAGGAATGCATGAAGATGGCCATGCTGAAGCATGAACAAGTGTTCAAGCAACAAGTAGGATTTTTCATTACACATGATCTGGTTTTCGTTGTGAATCTCACTCTTCCATGCCTTCGGATATAATTTTTTGTCCATGAATGGGGTTTCCACAGGTCCATGAACTCCATCGTTTGTATCGAATTCAAAAGCTTCTGATGGGAGACATCAAGAACAGTGAACGAAAGGGTCATCAAAGGCTGCCAAGATGCAGCCAAGCTCATCCCTTTACCAATTACGACAGCAGTATGCTCTCGTTTCTGACAAGTAACAGTCCCGACGGCGAGAGAAGGTGCCCTCGGCGCCGGGCACTCGATCTCGAGCTCCCCGCAGACGAATACATAGTGAGAGCACAGCAGCAGACCATGGTGGAGCTCGAACAGGGAATTGACGTAGAGCTGACGCTGACCATGGGCAACAACAACTGGACTAACTCTGATTCGTCGAGCTTTTCCTCGTCCTCCGCCGAGTCCGGGGGAGGGTTGAGATTAAGCAGCAGCCATGAACGGGAACTACGTCGTCAGGTTGATGACGTCCATCTTGGATATCAAAATGGGCTTAAAAGTAGATTTGAAGTGGAAGAAGGCACATGGGATGAGGGCGGAATGAAGCAGTCACCTTCTTGGTTTATGGAGTGCTTGAGTCTTAAAATGGCGTGACGGTGGATGCTTCGTAGAGTCTGTGTGTTTGTAACAGTTTTAGAGAATAGAGAAGTTTTCTTGAACTCTGATGTTTTTATTTCTGATGTTTTATTTAGAATCAGAGCATCGGAGCAAAATCAATAGAAACAAAAATAGTGCATTTTGGCTTCCATGATTTTATCTTATACAATTTATGACTTTTATGTTATATAATTATTCATAATTATTAATTATGTTCAATTTAACATTTACTATATGTTTATATTTATGTTTATATATATTCATATATAAAAATACGATTGTTTGATGAATAAGAGTTTAATGCACTTTTTCAATCGTACAAATAAGCATTCACTCAAAGCATTTTATATGTATAATAAATAAGATTGAAATGTCTTATTGTTCTAAAGAGGAGAATTAAAATAAAAGAAGATTTCATAAGTCATTCCTAAATCAAAGATATTATTTTTAATGTTACTAATTATAAAATTCATAAGAGTTCATTGTATTATGGAAGAGTATTATTTTTAGCTCTATAGTAACTAAGTGAACAAACGAATATCTCTCTAAAGATAGAAATGCCTCGAAACTTTATTATATATGATATTGATCCTCCTAATTCAAAAGTTACAATAATTTTAGAGTGCATCGATTGTATGCTTGTGACTTCCGATATGAATGTATAATATATATATATATATATA
>LTAE01002190.1:0-16555 GCA_001647135.1 Pontederia paniculata | reverse complement strand
CGCGCGACCCTGCAGCAAGGACGTAGGGTCTCACGCGCATCCCTGCAGCAGGGCGCAGGGTCGCGCACGTCCCTGCAGCAGAGGCACAAGGTCGCGCATATGCTGCAGGGTCGCTGTCGTCGTCACCTATCGCCGGAGAAGAAAGAGAGATGAGAAGGCACATAGAGAGGAGATCCGCGAGAAGAAAAGGCGTGCGAGAGAGAATACGATATATCCGAATTTACCTTGTCACTTCATTGTTGAAGGAGTTGCCGACCGGAGAGGGAAAGAGGAAGAAGGTCGCGGCTGGAGAGAGAGGAGATGAGTAAGGGAGAGAAATTTTGGGAGAAAAGAAAGAAAAGGGGCCGGATTATGTTAATTTTTTTGGAGCGATCTTAGACCCTCCCAATTGGTTTTTGCGGATGGGTTTGGCGGCCATCCATGAAACCTTTGGGGCAGCCTAGGCAGACCGTCCCAATTGGGAAGGTCTTTTCATACCGTCCCAATTGAGAGGGTGTGTCCAGACCGCCCCAACTAGGAGGGTCTCTTCAGACCCTCTCAGTTGGGAGGGTTGAGACCCTCCCAATTGGGACGATATGTTCAGACCGCCCAATTGAGAGGGTTTCTCATACCCCCTCAAAATTATGGCCGCAAATCCCCCCATTTCTTGTAGTGATATTTGCGCTTTATTCTCTATAAGAGCTAACCTATACAGAAATGTGGGGGAATACTTTGACTCTATAAGAGTTAGCAAATATAAACGTTGTCAAATTGGGAGTATCAGATGTTAAAATATATTTACATTTTATATTCTATAAACGCTAGTATATATAAAGCTTGTCAAAATTGTGGGTATGCGATATTATATATTTGCACTTTGACTCTATAAGAGTTAGCAAATATATAATATCACACTCTATAAGAGTTAGCAAATATATATTTTGTTAAAATTGTGGGTATCAAATATGAAATATTTATTTACACTTTGTGCTTTACATAATTTAATAAATAAAATTGCCAAGAATTTCTATTGTAATGTTTGGAAAGAGAAATAAATTTTAAATAATTTTAAAGTGTGGGGGTATATGACTTCAAAAGTCATTATAAAGAGGTTTTGGTTACCTCAATAAGACTATAAGTAAAAAGTTACTTAAAAAAAGTTTTTGGTCATTTCAATAGAAAAGTCATAAGACAAAATCTTCAATAGATATGTTTTTGTTATCTCAATAAAACCATAATTGAAGAAATTCAATAAAGAATAAAATCATAAGTGAAAAATTATTAGAAGAGTTTTTGGATATCTCACTAAAATAAGTGGAAAATTATCATAAGAGTTTTTTTATGATCTTAATAAAAACCATAAGTGGGAAATCATTTAAAAAAGTTTTTGATCATATCAATAAAATCATATGTGAGAAATCATTGAAAGAATTTTTTGATGATCTAAATAAAAATTATAAGTGAGAAATCATTAAAAGGTGTTTTTGGCGATTTCAATAAAAAACCATAAGTAAAAATCAATGAAAGAGTTTAAAAAGCATAATGTATTTGATATAAAAGTATGGGAATAATTTTGGACAAATCAATTCTTGATGAAAAGTCTAGATATGCATGAACTCAAAGTCAACTTAGCAAGTCCATTGACAAAAGTATGTCGATAGTAAAAAAGTTCAAAGGCTTTGTTACTAAAAAGAAACCTAGAATCATTCAATGGTGGAAAGTGGAAACCTAACATTACTCTAGTAGACCACTAGTTTCAGGGTTCAATGAATAATAACAAGTCATATAATGATTGAGATTCTTAGATTATAAATTTAGTATCATAGATGCATATGTAAAAGCACTAAGAATTAGGATTTACTGCATATTAAATATGCATAATTTAGGAGGATAGACTTATGCTCTTAATGGATCGATATATGTTATCGTGATGAATCCACCTATATGAATATATGAGTGGGGTCACTTCGATTAAGAATTTATAAGTTTTATTTTGGTAAATATTCAAGAAGCCCTGGATGAGCACATGACCATAAAAGTGCTAAAGTAAATTATGTCTTTGATCTTGATAAAATATGATTGTGGGTGTAGTTTTCCGATTTGAACACTAGGAGTGAAGGTTCAATCCATTAGATATCTAAAGGTTTAATCCTAGTGACATCTTTTATTTGCACAAATAATACAACTTATGAAAAACTTGTAAATTAGGGAGGGGTTGTTGGATAGTTTATAATCTTGGTGTTGTGTAACTATTCATAATTGTTAATTATGTTTATGTTTATGCTTACACTATATGTTCATATTTATGTTTATATATTGTAAAAGATGCATCTTATTAAAGATTGTGTCTAAATGCACCTTTTGGTAAAGCAACATTTCAAGTCTATAAATAGGCATTTCCTCAAAGTATTTTATAGGTACAATGAATAAGATTGAAATATCTTATTGTTTCAAAAAGGAGAACTATAACAAAGAGAATGTTTCACAAGTCATTTCCAAACTAAAGATGTAAAGAATTTCTTAACATTGCTAGTTATGAAATTTATAAGATTTTATTGTATTTTGGAAGAGTGGTTTTCAATCAAATAGGCATTGTAGACAATGGGATGTGAAGCTCTTGAAGCAGGGAACACAACCAAATGATTTCAACAGTGGCATCAACAATAGCTCGATACTCGAACTCTGTGGAGGAGCAATATAATGTAAGTTGTTTTCGTGCACACCAGGGAATTAATGTGGAGCCAAAGCACACAAGATATCCCCAACAAACTTTCTATCACTAACATATCCTATCCAGTATGCATATGAAAAGGCATGCAAAATTGAAGAAGTAGCAGGAGATATATGAATACTATAACCCCTTTAAATAACGAAGTATACGTTTCACAACTTGCCAGTGTTGAATAGATGGATTGTGAATGAACTGACTAACAATGCTCACTACAAAGACAATATCAAGACGAGTAATTGTCAAATAATTGAGAGCTCCAACTAACTGTCGATAAAGAAGAGCATAAAAAAATGAATCATTTGTAGTAGCTAAAAGTTTTGTGTTGGAAGCCATATGTGAAGAAACACCACAGGCATCTTGAAGGCCAGCACGACGGAGAAGGTCTAGGACATATTTCTACTGCGAGAGAAGTAAACCATTCGGGAGCGAAACCACCTCAATGCCTAGAAAAAATGAAGTTGACCAATGTTCGTCAATGCAAAGAAGGACTTAAGATGGTGAACCAAGTCATCAAGCAAAGCTGAAGAAGAACATGTTATAATAATGTCATCCACATAAACTAAAGTGAATAAAGTAGCTCCATTATGATGGAAAATGAATAACGATGTATCAGTTTTGGATGCAACAAATCCAAAACCAATAAGAGCAGACTGCAACTTGGAGAACCAAGCCCGCGGTGCCTGTTTGAGACCATAAAGAGATTTCCTCAAGCGAAAGACATGTTGAGGATGAAGTTCATCATGAAAAACCAGTGGTTGATCCATAAAAATTGTCTCAAGTAAATCACCATGAAGAAAAGCATTTGATACATCTAGTTGTTTGATTTGCCAATTGCGCGTAACAACGAGAGTAAGCACCAAGTGAATTGTTGTAGGTTTTACGACTGGACTGAAGGTGTCCGTAAAGTCTACTCCTGGTTGTTGATGAATCCTTTTGCGACTAAACGAGCTTTGTAGCGACCAAGACTACCATCAACTTTATATTTGGTGCGGAACACCCACTTACATCCGATGATATTCATGTCTTTGCTGCGTGGAACCAACTCCCAGGTGTCGTTGTTAATTAAAGCATGAATCTCATCACTCATTGCTGCACGCCAGTGAGAATATTTTGCTGCACTAAAATAACATGTGGGATCAGATTCAATAATAACAACAGAATGACATGCCTTGTATCCTGCCAAGGAGCGAAGTCTACTCTATTTTTGGGACGAAGAACCATGCGTTGAGATGAATTCAAGGAAGAGCCAGATGTAAGAGGCAAGATCGAAACATCAGTAGAAGATGTTTAAGGGACATATGGTGGAGAAGGAACATATGAGGCTGAGGAAATAGAAGAAAAATTAATAGGAAATAAGAGCCAAGGTGTTTGAGGAGGAGCACCTAACACAGAAGGAGAGGTGGAGGACTGAAGTCACGACTCAACAGGAAACAATTCTTCATTAAAATGACAAAATCAAGTTGTGTAGAGACGACCAAAGGTAGGATCATAGCAATGATACCCATGATTACTTGAGGGATATCCTAAGAACACACACATGGTTGAAGGAAGAGAAAATTTGTGATTATAGGGCCGAAGATAAGGATATGCAGCACACCCAAAGGTGCGAAGAAATTTGAAATGTAGCGCACGACGAAAAAGTTGAAAGTAAAGTGAAGAGAAATTAAGTAGAGGTGTAGGAAGACGATTGATGAGATATACGACAGTTTCGAAGGCAAAATGCCAGAAGTGAATAGGAACATGCGAGTGAGCAAGAATAGATAAGCCGGACTCAACAGTGTGATAGATTTTACACTCTACAGAACCATTTTGGGCATGAGTGTGAGGACAAATTAAACGATGATGAATGCCACATGTGCGAAAGTGAGCAACTAAACTACAAAATTCACCACCATTGTCCGAATGAAACTTACAAATTTTTGAGTTAAATTGGCGTTCAACAAGTCTTTGAAATTGAATAAAAATAACGTGAACATCTGATTTATTAAATAAAGGGTACAACCATGTAAACTTTGAAAAATCATTATGAAATAATACAAAGTATTTATGCCCATAAGATATGGGGGAAGGTCCCCTTACATCAGCAAACAAGAGTTCCAAAGGAGATGTACTTCGAGAGGTTGTAGGCGGCAGATGTTGACAAGAAGACTTGCTAAGTAGAAATGCATGATGACTAGAAGTAGACCTCGAGTAACGAGGAAGATTATTTTGATGCAGAACACAACAGACAATTGTAGGACTGGTGACCAAGACGATGATGCCAACGTAGATCCATCGAGCTAGATGCTAAATAAGCTGAGGGTGTAGATCCAACCATAGGTAGACTATACAAGCCATGACTAACAGGTCCGCGAAGCAGAGGAATTGGTGGCCTGCTCCTTAACAACAAAATGAGTCGCTGAAATTCAAAAAAACATTTATTGTCAATAGCAAATTTGTTAATATAAAGAAGAGGTTAAGAAATATGAGGCACACACAAAACATTTTTTTAGAGAAAAAGAGGCGAAAGGAGTAGAAATGGAAGACGTTCCAGAATGAGTAATGACCAGACCCTTACCATCACCGACACGCAAGTGGTCACCACCTTCATAAGGTGTAGCAGAGGAGAGAGCATTGATATCAGGCGTGACATGATGAGAAGCTCCAGTGTCAGGAAGCCATTCAGAATAATGGCTAAAAGCAAGAACAACCGTGCTTGTTGAGGACGGAGGAGCAACATTAATGTAGTATGCTTGAGGAACAGGAACACCTACTGGTGGAGTAGAGGCACCATGAGTAGAAGCAGGTGGCAACGACGCAGGATGACGATATCTACATTTATATGGGTTGTGGCTAATGAGACCACATATTGGGCATGGATCTCTACGAGTAGGTGTGGAGTGACCACGTCCATAAGAGGATTGACGACCTCGTCCACGAGTTGCGGCACGAGAAGCATAAGTTGCAGAAGGTTGAACTTGGCACCAACAAAGCTTGATGTTGATGGGTGAGATGAATTTCATGACTCAACAAAATGCTCTAAAGTTCTGGATATGATATAGGATCTGGACGTGCCATAAGAGAGGCAACTATGTCATTAAATTTAGATCCTAAGTTATTGAACACAATGGCATTGAAACTGGAAGAATAAAGGTCATGGCCTACCGCAGCAAGCTCATCTGCAATGTATTTTGCACTACGAAGATATGAAGGCAGCAGAGTGTCACCCTTGTGAAGATTATGGAGTTGCATCTTCAATTGAAGAATGTGAGTCGCTGAAGGAGCAACGAACGCTTGTTTTAGAGCATGCCAAACAACAGAAGAGGTCCGAAATCCAACCACCAACGGAAGGACCTCCTCACTTAGTGATGCAATAAGCCAGCTAAGGAGCATCTGATCATGTCGACGACATTCAATAAATGCAGGATTCATGATATTTGGCATTGCAGATTCCTTTGGCGGACATGCAAGGATCCGTAAATCAAGCCTTCAAGATCGAAGGTGTTGACAAGAGATTGCAGCTGCGTTATCCAAAGAAGATAGTTGGTAAAAGTAAGTTTCAATGATAGAAAATGATTGACATTGGTGATGGCATGAAGGGTGGCACTCATCATGGAGACAATAGGCTGTGAAGACTCGTCAGCCCATGGAGGAAGAAGAAAAGGAAGTAGCCATTAATTTTTTTTATTATGACTCTGATACCATATAGAATCTCAACTTGATAAATGATCCTTCCATACAATGTGGCTGTGGTTCTATATATTTATAGTCAAGTGTGTACAACAAGGCATGCAGCAAAATGTAGTTGGAGAAGATTATAACAAGAAGATGAAGAAGATAGGTGAACAATTACAACAAAGCAACAAAGTGTAGTTGTCCATATGCTACAACAGATTATAGTTGCTGATATGCTCCAACAGAGTATAGTTGCTGATACTATCCATCTTTGGTTAATTAAAAATCTTGGAGTTGGAGTTTCTATTAAGAACTGAGCAACACTAGAATATTATCACTTAAATAGTTCAAAACTTTGAAAGAAATTATTAGTGTTATTGCTACTGTTTGTTTTGTGTCCATGTTTCACTATGCCCCTCGTAAAATGCGTATGAATTTTCTATAAGCTGCATATAAATCTTTAATGTACTTACCTGATATGCTTGATATTTTCTTTATAACTTCATATTCTAAGGAGGCGAGTATTGTAGATAGGGGTGAACATAAATGGGTTCGGGCTGGGAACGGAGTGGTCCCGGTACCGATCCGATTTTTGTCGAGAAAGAGACATCTAGTCACATTCCCGACCCGGTTAAAATTGAGGTCGGGTTTGGGACGTCCCGATTTAGTTCGGAAACTAGATCGGAAAGTCCCGATTATTCTAAATTTTTTCTTAAAGTTGTGGAGACTCAAAGATTTATGAATTACATAAAAAATATTATACTCATATAAAAAATATCCAATTCCTATTATAAACTTAATAGAAGAAAAATAAGTTGATATTAACAAATCAAATTTTTTTATCAAAAACTTTTTTAACAAAATGCATGCAAGACCTTGTGTAGAAAATATAACCAGTAATGTAGTAAAAAAATATATAGCACTTTTGATATTGTACCATTACTACATATTATCAAATTGCAATGAAATATAAAACCTATTAATTCAAATGTCAAATGTTCAACAAAGTCTAACACATCATCAAAATATAAAAATTGTCCACAAAAGATAAATTTAATCTTCATTTGCAAAAGATCAATCATCAATGTAATGCACCTAGCCACGAATTCTAACGCTTAATATTCCAATAAAAAAGGTGCCCCCGAAGGCCACGAGCACAATGAGCAGTATCTACAATAAAGAAAAAGTAATAATCAATTACTCTTGATGACTAGACATAACTTTTTTATCTTCCTCAAATTACAAAAAATGTGAATAAAATAAATATGAGAAAATGTGAAGATACATCAAAATTTCAAAAGTATTGCAAAAGATTTCAATAGTGAATTCTCAAACTGGTCAAAATCTTCATCAACCTCAAAATGTGTCGGAGATAGTCAACTTTGCGTACAAATTAGAGCTTCTGCCATTTTAAGTGAAAGAGAACTCCTAAATGAATCAAGGACACGTCCATCTGTACTAAAGATAGACTTAGGAAGAATTGTAGATACATGAATGACCAAGATATCATGTGTCATAAAAGATAAAATCTTATACTTTGCGGAATT
Organism: Pontederia paniculata; assembly: GCA_001647135.1. Classification (NCBI taxonomy): domain Eukaryota; kingdom Viridiplantae; phylum Streptophyta; class Magnoliopsida; order Commelinales; family Pontederiaceae; genus Pontederia; species Pontederia paniculata. The sequence continues at coordinate 8,644 of LTAE01002190.1, read as the reverse complement.
AGTCTTCCACCAATTTAAAATATCAAAACTTTCCTCTTCTTCTCAAGGTTCCATTAAATATCTCTCGATTTCAGATTTATTGTCAATACTACTTTGTTCTTTTTGTAGTTTCCTTCATTGATGTTGTCTAACAGTCTTCTCATCAGCATTTCCATCTGTATGCCCAATTTGTGAATAATTTGAATTAATCGCTTCAGAAGATGAATTGATGTTGTTATCTTGCGCATAAGATTCATACAAACGAAAAAAATATCTTGAAGTCTTTCTACAATAAAGAAGCCATGTTCATATCATAAAGATCCTTATAGTTCCATTCAACATATCCAAGTTTATATCTAGGATCTAACACAACTACAATAAGTAATGATGGATTTATTTTTTTCTGGATTTCCCCAATACTTATCATATTTGCACCTCATGTTACATGCCATCTTTTTTAAGTTTGCGTGATAACCATTACTCCATTTGGTCAATTGAGACTGAATAGACATAATCTCATGAAAACATCCACATGCTGTCACAAATAATGAACCAGATAAATTGCATGTTGCCTCATAAAATACTTTCAAAATCATTATAAAATTGTGAGCATTTTTTCAATCATCAACTGTTGGTAGCACATTGCAATTATCTTTAAAATATAAATTGTAATTTTCATCTTCTTCCTCCATTCTATTAAAGACCTTCTAAAACTTCATTGCCCTTTCCAACATGAGATACATTGAACTCCATCGAGTAGGTACATCCAATATAACACCACATTGGCTACTAATTTTCTCCTCTTGAACAAATGTTTTGAATTTCTGAAGGCGTGCTGGAGAAGATCGAACATAGCAAACATAATTTCGAATAGAAGAAATTGATGAATGCAAGCCTCTAGACCATCATTAACCACAAGATTTATGGTGTGTGCACAACACCTTATATGAATAAAATCCCCATTACAAACTAATCCTTTCCAATCGTTCAATCTCCTTTTCAAATGAGTAATTGCTTTATCATTTGTTGAAGCATTATCAACTGTGATAGTGAATACCTTTTCGATGCCCCATGCTACCAAACACTTTTCAATAGCTTTAGCTATGGTCTCACCTTTGTGATTTTCAACTGGGCAAAAATTAAGAACTTTTTTTTGTAAAATTCAGTCATTGTCAATGAAGTGTGCAGTAAGACACATGTAATTCAAATTTTGACAAGACGTCCATGTATCATTAAAAAAAATTTCAGTTTACTCATTTCTTCAAGATACATGTTATAACAATCTCTAACAATTATAAATCTTGAAGGAATTGTAAACCTAGTATCCAAACATTTTGAATACTTACGAAACCCAACCCCTTCGACAACCTTAATAGCTTGTTCATCACATATCACAAACTCAACCAATACTTTTCTACAATCCTCCAAATTATATGAATGGATGACTAAAGGTTTTGCAGCAGAAGCACCCCCTAATAAACTATGTGCTAGCATCTTTTGGCCTTTTTCTTCACTTCTATGTGGAAACCTCTTACAAGATTTCATGTGTTTAACTAAACTAGTAGTCCCATGTTTATTAGGGTATGCAGCAAAATTACGCTTACAATATTTGCACCTTGCCCGAGCTCGCTCATCTACGAATTCTTTTTCAAAATGCTTCCATGCCTCAGATATATTCTTATTAGGCTTTCTCTGAATTGTTTGTGCTTTAGATAAGACATCAATAATTGTTTCCTCTGGATCGGGATTTGGGCTAGGTTGTGATTGTTGAGTAGGCACAATGTCACCAAAAGAAGATCCAATATTTCTTGAATCTCCAAAAGTAGGATTATGGTCGATATTTTCATATTTCTTGACTCCATGTGTTCTAACAATGATGTATACTACTCTGAAACAAAATTGATCAAAAATATTTACAATCAATTAAAATAAATGAGAAATTAAATTAACAATTATGGAAGAAATATTTCCGCAAAGTGAAATAAAATATTTATTTTGTTGTTTGATCATAATCGTGAGAAAATTTAAAAATGATAAGATATTATATTGAAAATAAATAAATTTTCTAAAATTTTTTCTTATGGATTTATTTTTTGTGATAATTTATTTTATCTCAACAAATCTTGTTTCGTTTATTAAAGACATAATTTTCTATAAGCTCTTAAAAGGACACTAATTCTCTATAAGCTCTTAAAAGGACACTACATTACGTTACGAGTTTATTTTTTTTATTTTGTTGTTAGATTGTCTACTGTCACATATTAGTAGGTGGTGTCATGTAGTTTAATTGGATATATAACTTTCAAAAAAAATGTTACGTTTAATATTTGAAAAACTGATTCGATGATATTGATTGCTACAAAGCATGACCTCGATATGTGTACTCCATAACTAAATATAAAGAATAATAAGTAATCATAATAAGTAGAATCAAACTTATTTACACCATATAATATGCCTAAACTAATGACAACTAATTATAACTTATATATGATTAATCTTCATAATTCAAATATTTTTAACTTGATTGAATCATATTGTTTTTTTAAGAATAAAAGATAAGCAATCATTACTCAACTACATATAGAATAACTACAAAAAAAATATTTGAACTTTATTGAATTATATTATTTCTTAAAAAGTAAAATATAAGCAATCATGCACACAACAGTATATATTAAATGAAAATAAAATAACTATATAAAAAATGAAAGAAAAATAATAAAAGAAATAAAAGACTACATGAATCAAGATGAAAACATATTATTTTGATGGACCAGCCGCATATAGGAGATAAAAATAAAATTAACTACACACAAAAGACTACAAAAGATGTCAAAAAAATATGAAAAGTATGGAGATGGACCAACCACATATAGGAGATACAATAAAATTAACTATAGAAAAGATGACAAGAAAATAATTAGGAGACAAAAACTACTTACAAAGGCTAAAGACAAGATCAAACATGTAGAGAGATGGTAGTCGTGGGTCGCTGGTAGAAATATATACACTTAGGGTTTTATTTTTTTGAGAAAGTTGTGGCTGGAATATATATATATATATATATATATATATTATATAATATAATATAATATAATATAATATAATATAATATAAAAGGTAAGATATGAATGGGCTAAAATAGAACTAGATATATATAATTGTAAACCAAAAATTGAGAAGAATAATATATATTAAAATAAATAATTAAATATTAATATCAGGTCGGGACTAATCGGGTATTTTATGAAAAAACCTGATTTTAACCCGAATCATGTCGGGTATTAGATCTTGATCCGATATGGACCTGAATAGAAATCGAATCGGGAAAAAATTTTGATAAATCGGGTCAGTCGGGATAACCAGGTCGTCCCGGCCCGTGCTCACCCCTAATTGTAGATAAAAAAAATGTTCGCATAAGATGTAGCCAAACAATTTGTTGTGGCACAAACAATTGGTATCTATGTAAATGCAATTTCTTTTGGCAATTTCATACATTCATTGGAAAATCTGTTATTAATAAATTCTTATTTGTTTCATAATTGTAGAAATGCAATCACATTGAACTTTACAAACATGCATACTATGGAGACAAATGATGTGTACATGAGGAGGTCATTGAATGAACTAGAAGATTGAGTTGATATGGGTGGACAACGACTTCCAAATTAAATAGAAAATAATGTTTGAGTATAAGTACTGTGACGCCCGAATTTTAATTAGAATAGGATTTAAATTTTAATTAAATTAGTCAAGGGAAAATTGATAATTTTCTCAACCCAAGTCCCTATAAATAAGATCTAAACCTCATATTTCTCTCCCCTCTTCATTATTTTGCCCTAGCCGTCTCTTCCTCCCTCAAATCTCTCTCATAGGTAAGGCATGAACTTTCTTAGATTTAGTGTCTTTTCTTTCATCTCCTCATGGTTTGCGGATTCGTGCCAGAGGGGAGCGCGGGACAGCAATAAAGAGGAGAAGAACAATGAGGTTTCGACACGAATTTTACTGAAAATGAGGTATGTAGGGGGGTCCTTAGGAATCCTCCATGAGACTCATCCTTATGATTGAGATACCTGGGTTTTTTATTTTTATATGATGATGATGTGTTCTACATGTTTTATGGATGTTTTTACCGATGTTTTATGGAGATCTGGATCTTAGATCTCAAGTTTTTGCGTATGGCGGAAGGGAAGCATTTCTGCGTAGGATGACACGGACCATGTTCATTGGAATACGGGCCACGTCGTCCGACGTGGATTGCGCTCGACGGCGCGCTTCTTCTTCATGACCGGCGTTGACTTCTGGCCGTGTCTCCGACACGTATCAGATCGACGACGTGGCCGTTTTACACGTATTTGACGTCATGGATATTCTTTCATGTTCGCCGACGCAGATACTTCTGGCCATGTCTCCGACACGGATCGGATCGACGGCGTGGTCGTTTTACACGTATTTGACGTCACATATTTTCTTTCGCGTTCGCCGACGCAGATCGCGTCCGGCAGTGCGCTCGCGATGATGAACTCAGGTCATTCGCAGGCGCGAATCGTGCCTGGCGATGTGCCCTCCCAGGCGAAACCCTAATTTCCGCCGCCGCGCTGGAGGACAACTCGGACCGTGTTGGACAGCACGGACCGTGTCAAGACTCCTACCCGAGGATGATGCCTTATCGGATTCGGGTTCGTCGCTGCCGAAACGTTTTCTACAAACCCGACGTTGGCCGTGTTCTTTGGAATGCAAAATCGGAAGCAAAATCAGAAGAAAAAAGATGATGATGAGAGGGACAGGGGGTGTAGCTGCAGGCAAAACAGTGAAACCCCGGGCCGCGTGACTCTAAATCACTGCGTGATCACTGTTCCAATTGCACGGTCCTCTCCCATACCTGTGCAACGAATTTGCTCGTGGTCCTATACAACCACTGATGTCACGTCACATGAAGGTACATGAGGATCCCTTAACTAATGAAGAGCTCTTCACATGATGATTATAATGATAATGATGATGATGATGTTAACAATAAAGGAAGATAATGATGATGCATATGAATAATAATTTTTATATCTTTTATGATATTTTTCCAAGCATGATTTATTATTCTATTTTATTTTTATTCCTATTTGAACACCTTACATACTGGGCATTAGCTCACGAGAGGTTCGCCTCTCCTGCATCTGGACCTTGAGGGAAATTAGGTACTCTCTATGATAATGGTGGCATGCACGTGCAATGTTCATGATAGTCTGCAGTTGCACATGGTATCTTCTGATCTTAGGTTGATGATGTATTAGGTTGCTATTGAGTTGTATCTTCAAACCCATTTAATTATGTTGAGTCTTTAGTATTATCATGGAGTTATGCTAGTTTGTTAGACCTTTATGTTGGACCAGTTTGGTATTTTTATTTTAATATAGCAGACTTTTGAAAATTTTATAGTCTTCCGCTTATGTGGCTTAGTTTTTGACTGAGAAGTCAAGAGTCAAGTCAATAATGTATGATGTTAATGTCCCCTAAAAAGTTTAAATTTTGGAAGCGTTACAAGTACATTTAAGATGCACATTTGTAATTGACTTTTATGATAAAAGATATTTTAGTTAAAAATGTTGAAGATGGACATATTTCATGTTTAATAAAGCATGATGTTTTATAATGTACCATGTAACAATAAGTACTTATATTAATTGTTATCATTTTTTTATAGTCAATTATTGTATAATTATATTTGTGTATGCATTTAGAGATTAACCAATTTGATGGCTATTCTTATAGCAAGGGTAGTTGCTATAACACCTTAAGGACCAAACCTATTGTCCCTAGAAGTCCATTATTAGAGACCAAGGTATTTGGTCTCAATTGTTTTTTAGCAGCTAAAACTATTTCAAATTGGGAAAAATATGTCTATTAAAGACCAATGTATAGATTTATGGGGACTAATACTTTAGTGTCCAAAAGTTTGCTTTATGGATCAATAGATAATTTTCAGTCCCTAAAGGTTTCAGAGACCATCTTATAGGGACAAAAAAAATGTTGGTTGCAAAAAGAAACATGAACCAAAGTTGATACCGGGACCCATTATTTTGGTCCTTTTCCTTGTAGTGTATTTATGACTTTGATCATCCTAGTTGGAAAGTTTCAACATTTTATTGTTCAAACTTCAAAATACTTGGGAAAACATTGTGATGACACGTAACTCAAGTTTCTCTACTGCATCATTCTTGTTTCCTATTATAACAAAAAAAATAAAAAGGTTAACAAAACAGAAATTAAATAACTCATGATATAATGCTCATACACCAACAACTTTGTCTTTTTTCTCCTATATTTCCAGGCAACACATTTAACGGTTCCACTGGTATTGCAACTTCATCATCAAGAGACAAGAAGCAAAAAGATAGATACCGATTTATAGATGTAATGGATAGGCGGTAAGGCCAAGGTTTCAAGCTTGCTTGCATCTCTTGGCGTTGGCCATGGCAGTGGTGGCGTAGCAACCACTTGAATGCAACATTAGCATTTTGGATGATCATCCAATTTTTTTTTTTTAAAAAGAAAAAAAGACTGATCTAAATGATTATAGTTTTTTCTTTCTGATCGGAACCGGAGTTGACATATATTCACTGTTTGAACAATTAGCAGTAGATAAATATTCAATTATATAATGTATATATATATATATATATTGATTAGAATATTATTTATATTTTAATGATTTGTATTATTAAATTAATTAAAAGTGTTGACAAAAATACAACTAAAAAAAATAAAATATTTTAAATAATTGAATCATTATATTCAATATAAAGGAAAGTTTTTTTTCTTTAACTATTTTAATATTAATAAGCGTAATAATAATAATAATAATAATAATAATAATAATAATAATAATAATAATAATAATAATAATAATAATAATAATAATAATAATAATAATAATAATGATGATGNTAATAATAATAATAATAATAATAATAATAATAATAATAATAATAATAATAATAATAATAATAATAATAATAATAATAATAATAATAATAATAATAATAATAATTATAACATGCATCAATAGTTGACTAGTGGGTGTACTATTTTTTAAATAAAAAGAATTTATAAATTAGTAATAAATAATAATTATATCACACAATTAATAATTAAGAATGCAATATTTCATGGTATACTTTAAAATAAATTTTGGGTACCCATCTTTATTACTAATTATACTTATCAAACAAATTAAATAAGATTTTGCCTTAGTCAATAGCTTATATGTTATAAGCTATTTTAAGATGAACCGAATAATGTCTAAGACAACAATGTTTGAGAAATAAAAACTAAGAAATGAAATCGTCATATTAAAATATTTAAAAGTTTTAGTGATTTAATTAAAATTTTCAATCTAATAACATATGTTATCACAATCTAATATACTTAGCTAAGTTCAGAATCAATGACACTGGAGTAGTTTAAGACATCAATGCTAAAATATCAAAATCTAATTTAACGAGTTTCACATTCAAGTAGGCTAAATAATTTAAGTCAACAACAACAATAACAAGTAATTGAGTGAAAAAAAGTGTAAATCAATAAATCTTATTTCAAATAATATGAGTGGCATTTTAATTATAACGAAAATATTTTTTGTTTAAAAAACATATGTTTGCATGTTTTCCGGGGACTACAAAAGTATTGGGGAATAACATAACATCATAAAAAGACAATCAAGACTAAACTAGTAACTCTTAAACATAAACGAAATCCATAATAGCTACACTCTTCATACAGATTTTTTGGGGTGAAAGTGAAGGTGGAGAGTGATTGTTTGGTTGGTTTTTTAGTTTTGCATAATTAGATGCATATTTTTTTAATTAGTATTGGTGTTGCATGTCTTTTTTTTATGAAAATATTGGATGTATATGTTGAGATTTAACTAAATAGAGTAGGAAACATGAAAGTCTCTTTTGAAAATAGAATATATCTTACGGATGAAAATTGAAAAGCCCAATCACTATTTAAAATTAACCAAGTAAATGCATATGCGTACAATATGCTACCAATTCATAGAAATTAACTATTATTATTAAGTAATAATTATTTTTGGTACAAACGATAATAATACTGATGAATAAATTTGTAACGCCCCCAAAACGCACTCCCTTGGGCCCGGCCCGCGAGGGCTTTTCGACGGCGTTACATGGGCTTTGAAACACATATTAAAGACATGTTAACCAATAAACGACATTACAACGGAAGACTTAAAGCATAATATCATGATAAGATAATAACTCATAGTAGCGGAAACATATTAAAATCCATATAACATCTTGCCATCTATGGGCATAAATCCATTGCCAAATATAAGGTCTATAACATGAGTCTTAGGCTCATTCGACTCGAGACATAACATAATATAAGATTCATTAGATATGATACTAATGACATAAAAGACCTACAAGACCTAGACACGATCATGTGCAAGTCAAGCCGCCATGAGCACACCACCGCTAAGTCCCTCATGCGTCATCTCCTACATGGATCCAGAAGCAGGGGAGGTGGAAACCCCCCGGTTAGAGTATGTAAAGGTCGGCATCTATTATGCAACATATACATATGTCATAACATAACATGATCATAATCATAAGTATAAACTTGGAACATAAACCATTTTAGG
>LTAE01002189.1:19701-39489 GCA_001647135.1 Pontederia paniculata | reverse complement strand
AATAATAATAATAATAATAATAATAATAATAAATAATAATAATAATAATTATTATTATTATTATAGTTGATAACTAAAGATAAAGAAATAAGTCGTGCAATCAAGTTTGGTTCGCTAAGACGATCAGCACATCTGTGTCTCTTCAAGGACGAGGGAGCTAGTAGCCCCAAATTCTAGCCTCCAAAATTTTTAACTGGTGCTAGTACTCATATTATTGATAGATTTCAGATCATGATCGAACAAAAAAATGTTGGTATACACAAGAATAAGTGTTTATATACAGAAATACAACTCATATTTTATTCAAAAATGCACAATACACTTCTTTGACATTAATTAAAAATTAGCTGATTATAAGAGCAACATCTTTATATTTTTAAATTTAAAAATAAATAATTAAAGAAAGTAATTAATTTTTAATATGATATTTAAACTCAATACATATGATTCTGCTACCATATTAATTTAAATATTTTACGAATAATCCTAAAAAGATAAGCCGATAAAAAGAATAATATATTTATATTATTAACATTTAATAAACTTTTTATTAGATTAATTAGCGTCAAATATAATCATCATTAACTCCATTAACACATAATAAATATCCATTTACTCCGTGAACCCGTCGTGATCGCGTCCTCTTGTAGGTCCACTTTTCTCGTCATTCGTAACTTTGATATATAATTAACTACCACCTGCCTGTTCCCTGTTCTTCCATTTATTGGTCATTTTAAATGAATCGATATGATCATATATTAATATGACCCGAACCTTACATTGTCTGTGAATATTTCATATGAAATATTCAAAAAAAATCATATTGGTTCAACTGAAAAGATCGTGTGTTATTGTAGGACCATTCCTTATTATTTAATTTTTATGGCATTAGCTAAAAATATATTTTATCACAATTCTTTTTGGGTGGACTATTAATTAATTTGTTGATGCTATTTTTGATATTAAACTCATTTGTGTTTAGGGCTATTAGCATCTGATTAATTCGATATTTAGATGGATAACGGCTAAGAAAAATTCTGATCAAATTAGCGACTCCAAGACTCGAACTCAAGGCTATTAGCTTCCTCATCCTTTAATTCGGGACACAAACTCGTTATTTATCTGTGCTTAATTTAATTTGTTGGTGCTTTTGAGGGTGCAAAGAAGCGACCTGCGTTAGCGCTCAAGAACGTACATATACCTAACTGATGCATATGTAACTATTGGGATCGATGCACACGTCACGCATATTTTTCCCCCGGATAGAATTCTAATATTATATCACTAAAAGTATATAAACATATGATTCTTTATGCTACTCCTGTCCTCTGTGTGTGTGTGTGGTGGCTGAGTTGCAAACCATTTACCTTATCAGTCATTATGCCAATAGTTTACCTTTCAACGAAGATATGAGAGCTAAAGAAAAAAAATCAGAAAACAGACATCCCAAGAGCCAAGAAGGAAGATCAACGAAGATCTTATTCGTATTTGCATGGACCTCAACTTTAACATAGAGTTGCCAATCTCAAATTCTAATATATTCATAGGAATAAGGACGCGATATATTGACACGTTTCAATAAATTCGATTATTGTACTTTTATTTTTAATTTTTTTATTAAATCATGTGTTTTCTTTCGTAACTCAAAAAAATATAAATACATTATTGAGAATAAATCATATGTTATTAGCCTTGAATTTGATATAAATATTAAAAAGAATTAATGGAGGTGAAACACCCCTCTAGGAGTTTTACCGTGGAACACCCATATGATCAATCATCAATTTTTAAATATATGGTTCAGATTAAAAATAACTTAAATCACCTAATTGAAATAATATAACCACTTCCTCTCTCTTCTTTTAATCTAAATCACATATTTAAAAATAGATGGTTGATCACATAAGTATTCCACGATAAAATATCTAGAGGGATGTTTTACCTCCATTAAACCCATATTAAAATATTATCAATTTAATCAGTAAAGGGTAACTATCTAGCTAGAGATAAAGTTTTAAAATAATTACTATTGTGATGTCAGAGGTTTCCATTAGACTTATTAATATGATGGTTTGAAAATATAGTAAGCAATTTAAACTATATTATATATGATGAAAGTTTACAAGTATTAGTACCGAAAATATGAATAATTTTAGAAGACTGACCACGTGTTCCTGGATAGTTGTAGTTGCCCTTATTAACAAACAAATTAAGACTACATAAAGACTTGTCCCTAATTAAACTAATATCTAAATGATCAAATTGGTTAATAAATAATTGCAATATCATTATCTTATAGATTTTATCGATTTTTTCAAACAAAATTACAATTTTTAGATCGTGACCACTTACATTTTTTATTGGGTCCATCTTCATATTTATTGGGTCCATCTTCATCTTCATATTTATGAGTAAATTTTTAGATCGTGACCACTTACATTTTTAGTGATCTACCTTTTTAATGGGAGGATCGCTTGCATTAAGATGCATACGCACGCACGTGGGTGTCTAAATTTGACATGATCAAAGAGGATGAGATTAACGTGTCGAAATAGAAGATTAAATAAATCAATTTGCTCTACGTTTAAATGTTCATAACAAACAAGGGACAAGTGATGGACTATCCAAGACCACAAGTTGCGTTACAATTTGCCACTTCATAATCACAAAGTTAATTGCACTACTTCTAATTTATAATTGAATAAAAATGCTGGCATTGATGAGAAATTAAAAGCAGCATTGATGACATAGCCGAAGTTGTCTGCTTTTATCAATCAAGAGATTGCTTGTTTTATTCATAGCCAAGGCAACTAATGCTTCTTCAAAATCTTCTCTTTCCGTCACCAAGAATGTAACAAGATTCAGGTTATTGGACATCACAATGCCTAATGGATTTGATTTATGTCACAAACGAAGCAAGAAAGTTAATGGTGGAAAAAGTTGCATTTGGTAAAAGAATCCTATACATTAGGATCTAACAAATTACAGAGTAACGCACAGTTCGTGCTTCGCCAACAAACCACATAGAATGCCTTTATTCCTAGATGACAACATTTATTCCTATATTGGCATTTCGATCTATCAATAAGTTACTAAACGAACTACATATCCAAGAAACTGACTTCATTTCAAGCATCGGAATCCCGGGCGATCATCAGCCGAATCAAAATACACCAAACCAGGTTAGACGGAAGCGGTTGGTGAAAAAAAAAGCCACGCCACAGAACTTCGATGAACTTTCAATTGCGTCCAATTCTTCCCTGTTTTCTTCCTAAAGGCTTAACAGCTGTCGTCTGTGCGGATTTTTTGTCTGTTTTAATGAAGTTTTCTTTTCCATCAAGTCTGGTAACAATTCTTAAAGGATGAGCTTCAGTGTTGAAAACCCACTCATCAAAGGAGATAACTGATGGTGGTGAGAACAAGAGGTAGAGGTATTTGAGGGTTTCAGCAAGGAAGAAGCTTTGCATCATGTCATCTTTCTCTCCTGTGTTAACCTGAAGATGGAGACATTCACAATAAATCAAATGATTCAAGCATAAACTTGTCTTTAAGACATTTGCAGTAGGGTAAATGACAACGTAGATGATAAATAAAATGATTCAGGCTTAAAGTTGTCTTTTTTAGACATTTGCAGTAGGGGAAATGACAACATAGAGTTTACAATCATGACTCTTTCATTTGGATGATATTGATTTAGTTTTTGCAACGAAACGTAAAAAATGTTGGTCTATGGATACATGCATAAAATGAGAGGAAAAAAACTTGCAGATGACCCTGAAAACAAAGGCATCCATTCATAGTTGGATTGATTACATAATCAATTCAAACTCTCCTCCTAGACTTCTGTAGTGTTAAGGACTTGATTCCCTGGCATGTCCTTGTCTCCTGATGCAATTAAAATGTCTTCAAGGAAGACTTGATCTCGATGAACTTTAACCACTTTTTTAGAAGATTAAGCTTTTCGTCTCAGAAAAAAAAAGATCAAGGACGTTTTTAGAGGGATTAATTAATCAACTAAGTTTAAACTAAAAGATTGGCAGAACTCATGTGCTAACCACTCCCAACTACTAGATTAGTGGAGGATAGGAAACAGGGTATACATGAATAGTTGATACATAGCCTTCCCGCTGCCTTTGCAGAGAGACTGTTCCATGTCTTGAACAAGTTGCACTGATGCTCATTCCTCTGATATATTTTAGTAAAAAATAAAAGAGTAATCTTGCACAAAAAGAACAATTGGACAAAAACAACCCAATAACTTGATTTGGCTGGCTAAAGGACATGTTAGACTTGGAAGTTTGGGACATAATGACCATGCAAAGGTCTAAAAATCAGATAATACCTTATATGCCCTTTACAGTTTGGAGAAAGATCATATTGTAATCGGGGTAATTACTCATATTTTTGGATAATAAATTTACCTAGCTCCCAGCCGTACACTACACTGAAATTAAGATTACGACATTGCAGATAAATGACATTCATGAAGGACTTTAAAAATGATAGAGAGACTGGTATTTTGAAGACAAGACATGCAAAGACATATTATTGCTATGATGAGTACTTACATCCCTCAGTCCAACATAGCCGGATTCTATACGAGAATTCTTTTCAAATGCTTGAAATATGTTCCAACCCCAGTCCTGGTATGTTTTGTTACCAGTGTAGCGCCAGAGATACATGAGCGATTCAACAGTCTCTGGTCTTAGTATGTTCCATGATGTGCCAACACTCATGTCCTGAAATAATATACTGGGAAATTACAGTCATGCTATTACTTCACCGAAGAGATAGTGTAAGTAGAAGAAAACATTACCTCTCCATCACGGAAGTAGTAGTTTTCTCCTGCTAATTTTGTTGGAGTTGACTGATAAAAGTTATAGCAAGTTCGAGCAAGCTGCATAAGCAATTTTAATTAAAAAGAGACAAAAGAATAAAACAATATTAAGTTAAATATAGTTTGACTTCTCTAAAAGAAATTGAGAAATGAAGTTAAGCTTTTCAATGCAATCTGTAGGAAAAAAAGAAAACAAGAGTAACTTGACATATAATCCAAACTAATAGACATTGGCGTAAACAATTTACATCTGATGTTCTAATATACTTGTGATATTATCTACATTCTAATTTACAGGCAAACTTTAAGAAAGGAGAAAACTAACACTGAACTATGCACCGGCAATTTTGTTTAATATATTTACAAAGTTGATTTCTAGAACAATAATTATAGGAGAATGGGTTAAGCGTTACATTCATCTTTACCATCTTCAATCTCCCTGATAAAAGTTTCATCCAGAATAACTTCCTCATTTCACACAACCTAAAATTCAGTTGCACCTCTATCAGGTGTCTAAATACTTTTATTTTCATCTCATGTGCAGCAGCATTAATCATTCAACACTATACATCGTGTCTTTTATAGTAATACCAGACAACCAGTCATATTTTAACTCATATATAGAGATGAGCTAATAAACAGTTCCAACTAAAAATGAAACTTTGTGCAAAAACATTCTAAATGATAATAAATAAACTACATACAGAAACAATTGTACCTCCTTTGCAAGAGTTAGTATTTGCTCTGCTTTTTCAGGGCCATAATCAGATGATCCTAAAGCTAACATGCCTGGTACAAAGCAAGCCAATTCATCCATCTGCTCAAAGTAAAAATTAGATCTCATAATGGTACAAAATCAGTCATAGCATCAAATACACACTTGCAGAGTGAAAGCCCTTGACACTTGCCTTATTGTCGAAAGAATCACCATTTTTTTCACAGATATACTGGAAAGAAGAAGGTGTGGTTTTTCGTACAAGGCTCAGGAGGCCTTCCATGGATGTTTCCCACATTGCTCTGCAAAGAAACTCCTTAAGATGTTAGAATGATTTTAGTCATGTACACCTCAACCGAGGAGAAACAAGGAACTTTAAAGTACGTGTAATTACATAGTAACAAGCAAAAGAAGAAGAAACCATGGGTTATTCAGGAATAGATAAGAACAACCACCAACCTATAATGCTTCACAGCTTCTGTTTTATTCCCTTGGATCCAAACTTTGAGTAAATACTCATAGAAACTGCAAAAAGGTTTAACATTTCGTATAAACTTCAGTCAACTATATTATATAGTAAGACCCAAGTTGAATGTAGTGGTGACATGACTAATTAAAATATGAATGAAAAACGATGCCGAAGAAATAGAAAACCCACATCAACAAACAAATATTGAGCAACTTGTACAGATATACCTGTCACCCATAGCACCAAAAGTAATTGCAGATCGATCTGATGGTGTTCCAGATTGAGGATTTATAAATATTGGGAGTAAGCCATCGCTAGGGTATACTTTCTGCAGTTGCATGATAGCCTTTTCAGCCTGTACATACAGAAAAGATCTATTTAGGAGATTCAGCAGAAAATTGTAATTCGTTGGATTAGGTTCCTTAACAATTTAGTTCAATAGTTGACGACTAGTTTGATATGAAGAGTCTAGTTCAAAAATATGGTGGCAAGTAGAAAATGAAGAGAATTTACCTTCTGCTGGTACTTGGGATCGCCTGTCCTCTGGGACAAGGCTATGAGTTCAAGCTGCTCAGTACCGGAATCTGCCAGAATGCTATCACCCTGCAAAAAACAAAAAACAAAAAACAAAAAACAAAGCACACATCATTAATGATATTAACAGAAAGAATACGAACATGGTGATCACAAATTCTCTAATGACAGATAAACCTTATTCATTCCAGAAATTTGATGACTTAACTGACACACACATATAGAAGAGAAACTTTACAACTAAATAACAAACCCAAAAGATTATCTTCCACATGAATATTGAATTTCCCCATAAACTATTGATGTACAAGATAGTGAAGTCATTCAAATCAAGGTATCTCGAATTTACATATGAGAAGAACACCTCTAGCTGAACAATTACGAGGAAAGGAAAAGACCAGTTTTTGTGAGTTACCCCTGTCCATCCAGAATTATGTGGATTTCCACGAGCCAGGTTGATTCGATTATAAGGAATGCCTGTTGGGGTTTCCCATGCAGGAAGCAACCTATCAGCAATGTCCTTAGCCTTCTCAAGGAATATCTTATCACCAGAGAGGTCATGAGCGCTAAGTAATCCTCCAACAACTCTGGAATCAGTATAGACAAGAATTAGGGAGGAAGAGATATCATCACATACATGGTAAGGACACTAGCATGCAACAGAGTATTCTCCTTTGGTTGACAAAAAGTAATAACATAGCTGGCACTATACTGAGCATAGCCATAGAACTCATATCCATTAACTCAAGATAAAGGCAATATAAATTAAACCTTATAACGCAACCTTATGGTTGTCTCGAAAACACTCGCTTCAATATCCTTGTTAAAATCTAAAGAGTTTGCAACCCACCTGCAAGAATCAGTAAAACAATGTATAAAAAGGAAGCCATATTCTAAAAGGATAGGTAAAGCCTCTCTGAATAAGGGTAATTGATATCCACCACAACTTTGTATTCTTAATGCCAGGCAAAATCACAAATATATGCATCTCCTTTCTCGAAAAAAAAACAAATATAGGCATCTCCAGGACAAGGATAAATAAAACATACTAAGGAAAATGTACAGTAAAGTCAATGACCACAAGTTCCTGACCTTATGAAGCAGGTAGATCCTTATACCTTTTCAACTTAACAGTGAATAGCAAGTACATATCTTAAAAGATAACTTCTCAAAAATAAGTTATCAAACCAACATACCACTCAAAGTCATTTGTAGGAATTGTCAAGAATAAGGATTTGTATACTATGAAAACTAGTATGCCATGTACACCTGTGGTAAAAAATTCTCCAATACATTCAAACAGGAACCAGATATGAGTCAAGACGGGAAGAACCATAATGTATATGCGAAATATACGCCATTTGTCAATGAATAATTTTGTTATGAATAAAATAATTGTAACTCACTCTCTGGCTTTTTGAAACTCATCATGTAGGCCCATTATGTATAATGTATCAAGAGAGTCCACCAATGTTGCTCCAAGACCACCAAAACTATCAACGCCATTTTTAGATTGTGGCTGTTCATAAAAAGAAAAGGAAGCATATATACGCTATCTTATTTCAAAGCTGTAGAAAGTAGTTTATTTCATGCACAAATCATATGGAGCACCTGAAGTTCATCGAATCCCCACGCATACTTGACATATGAATTCCATGCATGGAGCATGGCCTCTTTAATCTTTTCTCTGCGTTCAACATTAATAGGGTCTATCTCATTCTTCTCTGTATCTTCATTTCTTGTAAGTCCTTCTTTTGTCTCAGAGAAATAATCAACCCCAAGTTTCCTCAACTACAAAATACAATATGGATCATAGTGTGATATGACAAAATTTACAAAAATAGATGAAGAAATTACACTATTCATAATGCTTTAAATCATCGTATTGAACTGAAGCCAATTTACCTGATCTTGCAAAATACTTAATTCGCCCTGCAGTTTAGTGATCTCCACCTGCAATTTACATAACAAGTGAATTTTTTATAACCACATCCAAATAAGTAATAGGCAATGTGGAAATTAGCCATCACTATTAATTGTATTCCATGAATCATAATATTCAGCCATAGGCAACGGGGCACGTTGAACATCTCAAGTAAACATATTATAGAACAATCAGAAGGCAAATTAGAGTTGTTTTAGTTATCAAATTAACAACTTTATCGGTCATCTGAGTTCATATCGCCACCAGAAACAATGAACGGCACGAATAACCTACTGCATTCCTAATTCAATGTTAAAACCATTAAAACAATGGTTGCATAAGAAAAGCTCATCTGAACCAACAAGATATTATTCTTATTCAATTCGATGGGAAAAGGTCATCCCGACAGAGCACAGCAACAAGGCAATCGCGTCTCCAAATCTGGGATCGGAGATCCAAACTTAAAGCGAATTGGCGACAAAATGAGACAAAACAAAAAGGGACGAAAAGCGAACCAAGAGATTCTGCGTCTACCTCATGTTCCCGGACGAGGGTCTGGCGGTCCCAGAAGGCGAAGGTGGCGAAGACGAAGAGGAAGAAGACGGCGGCGAGGCGCTTCGGCCGCCTGAGGTAGTAGCCGGGGTGCAGGTGCCGCCAGCGGCTGGACGAGGATGAGCGCCGGGCCATCGGTTCCGCCGGCGCCGGAACCCTAGGTTTCGTTATACGTCTCGACAAGGATTCCGCTCTCACGTTCCAACGCGAAGGGGGCCGACGGATACGCGGCGATGTCCAACCGATCGGAAAGCGCGCTTTTGAAGCGTTGGTTATTGTGCCCGATCTCCTGGTCGTCGTCTTCGGGTCCCCGTCCTTCGAGTGGTCTGCGCCTTTGCAGGGGAACAACATATGGACTGTGGCCCACAGGCCCAATAAAAATGGGCCAATTCTGCATTAACATCATTAATAAAAGAAAATAATGAAATAAAAAAATATTAATATATAATTAAAAATTAACGATTCAGATCATTGAATTCGATCTTTATGCAATAAAAATTCAAATAATTTTTTCGATATTTGATTACAGACCATGAAAAAATAAAGATTGTCTAAATCAAGGGATATCTTATATAAATAAGATATCCATTAAATTTTGAGGTACATTTTAATCATACTTAATATATAAAAGGTACGCTGTGTACGAACAGACAAATAAGAATCTGATAAGAGAAGTCCATTGTGTATGAACTAACAACAACAAAATCCGACGAGAAACAAAGGGAAATGTTTAAATGTAGTTCTTTATAAGAAAAGCCCAAGTGCATGAACTATGAACAATTTAAGAAGAAAAGTCCATTGTTATATTGGATTAGGATTTGATTTTGAGTATTGGATTAATAGAATATAATTTGAAAGTCCCATGATTGATTTTGACAAACTGGAAGTATAATCCATGATGATTATAAATTAAGCAAGGAAAACGTGTTTCCTATGCTAATTAACCTTCAGTTCATGATAATGATTGTTGTGTTCATGTTAGTATACACTGAGGTCCTCTGATCACTAATAGTGATAATGTTAATTTTTAAATGGGCGTTTGGCTGTTAATATGATAAGTTAATTAGAGTACTTTATTACTATTTATTTATTTCATTATAATTAATTATTATCATTATTTAAATAAATAAAATATTGTTCATATATTCTTAAATTTATAATAGTCCAAAAGATAAAAAAATAATTACACTTCTTTTTTTTTCAGTTGTCACCCACTCACCCCAATATCGAAGAAGTGACGCTGATTTTTTTTAATCCACACGACGCTAATAAATATGCGCTCATGCCATATATTGAAGTCTTGATCCAGGTGTTGTCTCGCATCGTGTACCTGACTATGACATGTGAAACTCTCAATAATCTTTTTTACATTAAATATGAAATATGCTTAAGCGAAAAAAAATTGCTTATCACTCTATCTAAACTTCTGTTAGTATAGATGAGCTTTGTTCTAACTAGATGTTATATTTATATTTTATTTGTTTTGGTTAATGCTAATTTTATACACGTTTGGTATACCAGAGGCTATTTTTTTTGGTTCAAATGTCAAATACGCCAGCTGGCGTACAGCGACAACGGCTACCTCCGCGGACCGGCGCGCACGGTCCCACCCAACGGTCCGATTCCTGTCGGACTCGCCGGGCTCGACCCATTCCATTGCACAACACGACAAAATTCCAACCCGACGCGTAGGCATCAACGGTCCAATTCCAAGGTCATTCTGGTCACATCAAATTATTATTCCCTAATTAGCCCCTCTCCTTTCACTAATTCACCTCACTGCGTTCTCCGTCGTGCGGGTGTAGTATTTGCCCAAAAGTGAAGGGTTTTACCGTCAAAGAGCAAAAGGAGTCACCGGGCGCTGCGTTGCACGACACGGTGGCAACATCGTAAATAAAACGGACGCGGCGAGGGCGTTATCGTCAAGAGAAATAGTACTCGATCCGGTGTTCGATTGCGACGCACCACTACAAGTACGCGATGCGTGAGAGGAGGCCACGTCATCTATCTTTTTTTTTTTCCTCTCCGCCCCCAAAATTTTCTCGTGTTCTTCTCTCTAATCATTGGGATCTCGTTTCCCAGATCGGAAGCGATCGCGGATTCCCAATTCTTCTTCGATCGGCCAGGTGAGGGATTGCTTTCGAATCGATCTCCTAATCTTCTTTGTCTTCTCGATCGCCGTCGAATCCGTAGTTCTTGGATTCAGATTTGGTAGCAGGAGTCGTTTCATTTCGTTCTCTTTGGTTTTGTGTGCGATTTTAGGGCTCGATCTCGATGCATCTTGAATCAAAATCGTATCTTTGATGTTATTTTGACGATATTCCACTTGCTTTCAGTTCTTTTGCTTGCCTATTTTTGTTGTGGGGGAAGGTAAAGTTTTGATCTTTAGGGTTTAGGGAATTCGATATTCGTGCAATTTTCAGCTCCGGCTTCTTGCTGTAAAGATTCGAACGGGGAAAGTTGACGCCTTTTCTTGATGTCATCTTGGTTTACTGCGGTTGTTAATGAGCATGTCTGGGTTTTACTGAAAGGCGATGTTTTGGGAAGTGTTTTAGGTTATGTCGTGTGATTAAGTTTTGGTAAGTATTTGTCAATAGTGGTGGAAGACGTGATGCAGTTAATGCTATTATGCAACTTTTAATTGGACAGTTAGTTTGGAATGAGAAGGATGCAATTGACTGTACCGTAGGATGCAATTTGTTTAAATTGAAGTTAGATGCATAGGGGCGTATTTGAAAACGAGCGAGCTTAAAAATCTGGATGGATTTAGGTTATAGAAAATAAGATACTTTCATTAGTTTTGCTGCATTTTTGGATGATCTTGGCGTGCATGAATTTGTGATGAGTATACTCAAATTTAGTGATGATGACTTTGATTTGAGGTTTAGAGATAGAAAATTTTAGGGCAGCCTCTGGAATTGTCAGCTTAAAAAGTTTACTGGGACGGAACATTTCCACATTAAAGGGGAGAACCAGAACTGATTCGGATCATTCAAGAATCAAAGTTGATTTTGCTGTTTGCTTTATGACGAGAAGATATCAATAAACTTGTATGAAATGGATCGTAGGTTACCAATTCATTGAATGTTCTAGAGCCACTAAATCTACATTGCATGCAGTAGTACCCAAAAAATACATAAAAGATCATTTGGGCATGCAGATGTTCCTAATTAATATGTGAAGTAAAGATAACTAGCTCAACCAACCTTCTTAGGAATGTCTTGGGTATAGTTGGTTCTCAGCACCTCTTAAATACAGATTCTGACATCATGCACATCTACCTGGATATATGTTTCTTAAGTTTGTGTCGGATCAAGAAAATTACTTTTTAATTCCATTTAGCATTATGCAAAATGGTAAAGTATATCTGATATATTCACATCACTTGTTTGTATGCGGAAATTCTTTATCTGCTACAATTTTGTTGGATTTTTCTTGGCTACAAAATATCATTATGCTTCGAACTATCGGAGAAACTAATTAAGACACTTGTTAAAAAATCTATGCGCGAATTCTGGATTTGTAGATATCATGCCATTTTTTTAGATGTTATCATGTAACTTATTTAAAATCCAATAATTGTAGAAATAAATACTTGACCAGCAGTTCAGTATTGCAAAAACATATACTTGTAATTAGGTAGGAATAAGCAATATGAACTAGGCTAGTTTTTAATTTGTAATAAGATGTATCATTACTATTATAGTTCTAAATGAAAATCTTCACTATTGTAGTAATCTGCAGATGCCAAGATGCATCTGTTAAATGCCGAGTAAATGTGCATGCAAATTATCTATTTATTTCCATTATTATGTCTCATTTAATTATTGCTGTTTTAGAATATTTAGAGGATGAAATAGGCATGATTACTGAATTTGAATTCAATAATGGCATATCTTCTTATGCCGTGGTTCTTATGGCCTTAAACCATGTGATCTATAGTGTTGTTGTCTTATCACGGACTTTAGAGCTGTAGATGTCTTATGCATAAATCAATAGATGTCATTTCCATTCATGAGAGCTGAATTTAATTCTCAAATGTGATTCTTTATATGTTTTCAGTTTATCCATTTCATGATATTTCAATAATGGCATGATTACTGACTTTGAATTCAATAATGGCATATCTTCTTATGCCGTGGTTTTTATGGCCTTAAACCATGTGATCTATAGTGTTGTTGTCTATCACGGACTTTAGAGCTGTAGACATCTTATGCATAAACCAATAGATGTCGTTTCCATTCGTGATAGCTGAATTTAATTCTCAAATGTGATTTTTTATATGTTTTCAGACTATCCATTTCATGATATTTCAATTTCCATAATGTGTTGCTTACCAGAAATTTTTTAGAAAGATCATAATGTAATATTAATTATTGAGGAATTTTTCTGCAGGTTCATCCTGCCAATTTGATATATTATTTCAGTTCTTCAAAACCCGTGGAATCTTTGGGCGCTACTGTGCAGCGTGCATCAAGTGAAGTGAATAGTGCCGCTTTCTTCGTGGAGGCTCTTTCATAATGGTAGCTATAAAGACAAAATTCACTTGTTAAGATAGTTTCTATTGTGTTCTGATCTAGTTATTCATCTTACTGTGGGGTTATCAATGATGATCCTTATTACATACAACTGAAACTTACCTAAGCCACATTACACAGTCTGCCAATGAAAATCTTCCACCAAATGTTATCAAACAACTTGCTAAAGAACTGAAGAATTTGGATGAATCACCTCCTGAAGGCATTAAAGTGGTCGTGAATGATGATGATTTTTCGATTATTTTTGCTGATATTGAAGGTCCAGGTGGGCGTTCTTCAATTACTTTTTAATTTTGTAGTTCCTTATTCTGCCATAAATATTTGTGATCAATTATCTTCCAATTACCTTTTTCGGAAACTCTAATGTTCATTTTCTAAAACACATTTTGATGCAGCTGGGACTCCATATGAAAATGGTGTATTCCGGATGAAGCTCGTGCTGTCTCGTGATTTTCCTCAGTCACCTCCAAAAGGTATACACTGGTAGCAGATTGGTAACTAAAAACGTGAGATTTTTCTCATCCTTTTTGTTCAGGATCTTATATTATCATCCAAACTTTTATTGCTTTGCAGGATATTTTATGACCAAAATATTCCATCCGAACATTTCAAACAATGGAGAAATTTGTGTCAACACACTAAAAAAGGATTGGAATCCCAGTCTTGGATTGCGACATGTTTTGATTGTAAGCTCACTTTGGTTTGTTACAATTGGCATTTTCTTTTGATACTTCCAATCCAACTCAAATGTATTTAGATGTTGAAAATTTATGGTTATATGTTATCCACCTTGTACTGATTCATTTTTTTATCCACCATCATTATTGCTCCCAGAGTTTCTGATCTTATTCTTATCCATTTCCTTTTCTTTTAGGTGGTTAGATGCCTGCTCATAGAACCGTTTCCGGAATCTGCACTAAATGAGCAGGCTGGTAAGATGCTGCTTGAGAACTATGAAGAGTATGCAAGACATGCAAGGTTAGCTCTCTCACACACACACTTGCAAATAACTCTAAAACACACACCTTGGTCACAGTTTTTTCAACTCTCATTCAGGAATCCTCCAACATTGTTATGAGACATTATTATTCGTTGGCTTCTATTCGTGGTGCAATATATATTGGAACATAGGTAGTAGTTATGATAGCCTAGGACATGTAGGAGCATTTCATAATTTGTTTTGTGGTACATCCATGCAGGTTGCTGAATGAAATTCATGCTCTTAATTATGAGACATTATTATTCGTTGGCTTCTATTCGTGTGATGCAATATATATTGGAACGTAGGTAGTAGTTATGAAAGCCTAGGACATGGAGGAGCATTTCATAATCTTTTTTGTGGATACATCCACGCAGGTTGCTGTATTCATACTCTTAAACCCAAGTCCAAAATTGTTATGAGACATTATTGTTCATTGGCTTCTATTCGTGATGCAATATATATTGGAACATAGGTAGTAGTTATGAGAGCCTAGGACATGACATGTAGGAGCATTTCATAATTTGTTTTGTGGATACATCCATGCAGGTTGCTGACTGAAATTCATGCTCTTAAACCCAAGTCCAAAAATAAGACGGGTGCCATCTCCGAGTCTACCACTGCTTTGAATGTGGATCAATCTAACACAGTTTCCAGTGGCACAGTAATGCCTACAGCTCCATTGACTGCATCTTCAAAAGCCACCGGAATAAATGGGTTAGATCAGAATGCTGTTACTGTTGCTGCAGTAGACAATTCAAAAGACGGAACTGTCGCACCATCGACTATTCAAAAGAAGGAAGGTGGCACAGTTATCGCTAAATCTCATGTTGATAAGAAGAAAATAGATGCAAGAAAGAAGAGTTTGAAGAGACTGTGAACAATAGCTTTGTGAGGGAGGGTAGTTGTGGGGGGAGGGGGATGATAGATAAATCAAGCCATGTAACAATTGAGCGCTGGAAGGGGGAATAAGATGAATATTTTAGACTTGAGAAAAGAGGGCAGGGTGTATAATATTTCAAAATCTTATTCTTTATCCATTGCCTTGTGCAACTTTCTAAATGAAATTAAGGAAAAGTTTAATCTCATCTTCATGTTGTTGGTCAATCTTCAGCACAACCTGTTCATCAGCTGACTTCATATTTCGAGAGAAAATATTGTACGGAAGGACCCAAACTTTTGTGGAAATAAGTGTGAGACATGCAAAACTGAATGGTATTAGTAGAGATGAATCTGTAATTGGAGAAAGATGTTCATGTTCGATGAGCTTGCACTGTGATAAGCTCTATTAACTGTAAAATGTTCTTCATATTTAAGACTGACAAGCTTCCACTGACTGTTTGATGATAATTAATTCTTTCTTCATGATTGAAAGAATTGCGTTATCTACATTATTTCCCAAAGGTTAGTTAGTTTCATCATTTTTGTGCCAAATCTTTTTTGCACTTTTTGATAGATCAAGGAACTTGTTGCCTTTCATTGAAGTATTTAGGAAGCAATCTTAAATTAGACAAAAAATTAATTGATATTCCGAAAGATTACAAGAAGAGGAAAAAAAGGACACAACGCAAGAGGTTTTGAAGTCCTTTATTTTCAATCTTTCTTTTTTTTTATATATATATTAGATCTAAGAGCATTTATATGTTCTTGATGAAGCTTTCCTTGTCCTTACTGTTTGTAAACTTCTTTCTATTAATCTGTATAGTGTTTCAATCAATGTTGGTGGGCTAATTGCCCCAGGCGTCACCATCCATCCCTCGTGAAAGTTCCATCGGAATTATGTGGTTGAGGTTGATGTAGAAATTCTGGAGGAACGTCACAGAAGCAAACGAAGAACATGCTCCTGAAAATACACTGCTGGAGAAGAGCATAACAAATGGCACCATCAGAATCAAACTTTACACCTTCTACGTCCATAAACAAAATTTGTGCAATTATATGCTGCCACATTCTCATTTGATCTTATTAACTGCATTATAACAAGTTTTTTTTTTCTTTCCCTTGATAATAATAACTTCACAAACCACAAACATGTTGGTAGCCTTAAAATGTTGGGGGTTTGAGTCTACTGACAAGCATTGTATTCAATTCAATGGATCAATAGCTCCTCTAAGCCACTCAAATGACCTGCCATAAGCATATGCAGCAGGACTCAATCCATCATCATATGATTGAACCCATGCCAACTTTGTCCCACACCACCTCATGAGATATGGCAGAATTCATGGCCGAGCAAGATCACAGCATGCATGTGGTCTATAAAATATGCACCTCTTGGAAAGAAGAAAGAAAGGAAGGAAAAAAAACAGTCATAAAGGAGAAGGCAGACAGGATGGTAGAGAAGGATATGAGAAATGTGGTTGAAAGAGGAAGGTGCTGTTGGGTCTGTGTTGGCTGTAGAGTTTAATTGTTCCTGTGGGTGATTTAATGCTCATTGTGAGGCCAAGTACGTGTCTGATGAATTGTGATTGCAGGCAGGCATATTGAACCTTGTTGGCCTCGTTCATGGATCTTTTGTGTGGTGGTCAGTCTTCTTTCTTGGAAGCAAAATGGTCGTCCAAGTTTTTGGAGTATGCAATTGGAGAGGGGGAATATTACACTGTCAAATGGCAGGACATACTTGATCCATTTTGGCTTCATGCTTTTATAATTGCAGTAGTTATTTTGGACAGGAAATTAGGAATCTTCCAGGAAGGAAATTAGCCACAATGGTAATACTTTTTTATCCCAGATTTTTATCAACATCCTGAAGAAAAGGTCTCCCCACCTTTCAATTGACCATGTTAGATGTGAGCTGAGAGATCTTATGGCCAGAAATCAGAAGCAAATTATGTGGTAGTGTGCCATAAGTGAACATCAGTGATTTGGCATTAGTGAATGACATTTTACTTTCTTTGCTGCACATAAAATGACAGAAATAATATTTTAAAATAAGAAAGCCATGTTTGCAAACTGAAATAAGACTAGAACTCAAGCCTAGTTCTCATCAGTTTCTCAGGTAGTGTGATTTTAAGTTTACGTATTTTAGTTTTCATCTTTTGCAGAATAGTATTTTTTTTAAACCTACCGATGTTGATTAATATGCAATATTGTAAAATTTAACTCGAACATCGATCCGGATAGCTCGATGGATTGAACCGATCAGATCGATTAAATCTGATGATCAAATAGGATAATATTAATAACTTACTATAAAATAAGAAATTATGTATAAAATCAAAATACATAGCACATATTATTAATTATAATAACATAATATTTTTTAGTTCTAATTCATAATTTGAAATAGTGCTTAATGATTTAAAATAAATAATAAAATAATTATTAAATATTAATATGTTCGAGTGATTCATTAAATTTTTCTATTTATCTAATAATGTAGACTCGTCATTATTTCAAATCTTATTTATATGATAAAGTAAATTATTTATCTCTTTTAAGATTTAAAAAATTAAATTAAACTTATATTATTATTATTATTATTATTATTATTTACAAAATATATCTTTTTTGGTCGGTTTAATCAAACATGTCAGGTTGAATGATTCAACTCGAATTTTGACATGATTTGACCGAGTCGGTTTAATCAAACATGTCAGGTTAAATTATTTATCTCTTTTGAATGATTCAACTCGAATTTTGACATGATTTGACCGAGTCAAAATTATAATCAAATTTGATGATTTAAAAGTAAACTCAATGTAGCCTCACTATTTAAATGTGCAGCTTAGTTGACTCCTCGAGAAGATGGAGTATTTAATATTTTTTTTTCCCATTATTACCAAGTACCTAAAAGATTAATGGTGGCAATTCCCAAGTTTAATTCTTTACTATATCAAATATTTGATTTCAAAATATCCATTTACCATAGCTTAATTTGTTACTCAATCAAATTAACTTATTTTTTTTATATCTTTCAAACTTAATGTGGAGTGACTAGTTGGGTGGTCGTGGTGCTAAATGTGTTGTTCACCGTCAAATTGGTCCACATCATCCGATTCCAATGAACAAAAGAGGAGAAAAAAAAAGAAAAAAAAATTGGATCGAAAAGGTTGGTGGAAGTATCAACAGGGGTTGGGTGGAGTGATCAGCGGCTTCTCCCCATTTAAACAGAGGTCTCGAGTTCGAGCCCATATGAACGTAAAAAATCTTCGCTGGGAGCCTCACCTTTCATAGTCAGACATGCCACTCGAAATGATATCAGAATAATCGGGCTCGATGGTGGGTCGAGACTCCAACCCGTGGCCAGTGCGTATAACTATTAGCGTCGCGTAGGTTGGAGAATCGGTGTCACTTCCTGAACACTGGTGACAACCGAAAAAAAAAGGCTGGTGAAAGTGCATGCACCTGAATGATGTCTTCCTTCTTCTTAATGTGGACTTCCAATTCCATGTTTTCTCATTCATGAAGCACACAAACATCACGTTGTGTTGGGTCCATCTGCATCCAAATGTTAACCACAAGACACAAGTGGGACGAGCATCAACATCAAACACTTTAATAAAACGTGGATGGCCTTGGCGTTCGGTTTCAGATTTGGTTTTAACAACGTAGAGGCTCTCTTTGCCTTGCTATCAACTGTGTGCATCATATTTACATATCATTATGTGAATGGTGTGTTTTAGCCTTAATTTAATCATGATTACATATTGTGTAACCATACAAATCATTGCTGTCACGAGGGTAATTTCGTCAGCGGAGGAAGAAGTCGTGATGGCCATCTGTTTGCGTTGCTCCACAATTTTGTAGCCACAAGAGCTCCATGGATCAGTCTTGGGGCCCCCTGGTTTGGATGCACAGGCAGACCCACACAGAGGAGGAGATATTTCTGGCCTTGAGTTAAAACTTAATCACATAATAATTAATTAATCAAATTAGGTGTCTATGTCAATAAAAATTAAGATGAAATGATAAGTAATTTTCGATATCGAGATGTTTCTAGTTCGAGTTCAAAAATTTTCGTTAAAAATTTGGTTCGCCATATTTAAATCTATGATTCGAAACAATATAAATTAATTAAGATGAGATTTTAAAATTTTAATAAATATGTAAACTTTTTTCGGTTGTCATCTTAGTATTCGAAAAGCGGCGCCGATTCTCCATTCCACGTGGCGTTAATAGTATGTGCACTAGACGTGCACTAGACACGGGTTAAAATCTTAGTTCATCATTAAGCTCGATTAATTTGGTGTCGTCCTGATAGGTGAGAGAGAGAGAGAGAGAGAGAGAGAGAGAGAGAG
>LTAE01002189.1:4668-18737 GCA_001647135.1 Pontederia paniculata | reverse complement strand
GCGAGGCTAATCGCCGTCGCCGAGTCGCGGATCGCCGGCCGAGTCCGAGTCCGACTCCTCGAAGAGGGTTGGGCCGAGTGCGTGTAGTGGACCCATCCGATCCGATCCGGTTCAACTCAGCACTATTTTTTTCCCTAAAAAAATATTGTAATATTATAATGTTTGTTGTAGTAACAAAATAATATTATGGAGTGTGTGGTGAGCTTTTAGTCAGCTGGCGAGAAAGTAGGAAAAGTTTGGATTCAAGCAAAAAGAAGAAGAAAAAAAAATACTTGTGATTACTAATCTTGTGGTTAAGTATGGATGGATTAAATTAGAATCAATCACCAATTCATATTAATGTATGCTTAGTTGACATTAAAAATTTCTAATTTGTGGTTAGTGATGCATTGTTTGTTTAATGCAATTTGTTGTTGTTGTTGTCTCCACACTTGTTGTGGTTAAGCATGCATGAATTGGATTGGATTGGAGTCATTTACCAAATCATGTTTAGGTAAGGTGTGTATGGTTAGTTGATATTAACAAAATGTGATTTGATATTAGTGATAAAACATTTGCTAATTTAATGCCAAATTGATGAGTGTTCCACACTTTTTGAGTCGACATGGATACGATTCATTCCCCCCATAATTTTGTGGCTCCAAATGTGACGACGACTTGTGCCAATATATTTCAAATTGTCTGCAATTTGGCATCTGACATTATTAGTCATTTAGTTGAGAACCACACAACATGATAGCCATTGGGCATTGTACTGCATGTACCAAATTGCTTGTCCTCTTTTTTTCATTCCAAACTTAGTTTAAAAAAGTATATTTTAGCATAGTACATGGAAACATATTGAAGGAAAGTATAATTTCCAAATGAGACTAATATGATGCAGATGATGTTATGTTCAAAAAGTCGTCCTTAATATTTACGACAGACTTATTGATAACTATGGTAATAGAATGTTAAACAAGATGAGGGAATCCCAATGCTAAAATAGGAGTTAAAGGTGTAATATCATTTATTTTCATTCATGTTAAAATAATGATTCTTTGATTTTTGAACAATAATTTAAACGTGGACATGAGCACTGTTTGGATTGGAAGAAAAAAAAACTGTTTTTGTGCTTGCCTATTAGAAAATGTGTGACAAAATAAAGTGTAAAAGAGCATAGTCAAATGTCTTTATGGATCAAAGGTATATTAATGTTATTGACTGCCATACACTTAATTCTATGCATACTTTTTCATAAAAAAATTCAATTTTTTATTTATCAATTTTTAATATTTAATATATTATTGATCATACAATTTAATTCATAGGATCTCTATAATTTTTTATTAAATTTCATAATTTTGTTCGATCATCGATTCTGCGATATTTTTTATAATCTTGAGTAAGATCATGATATTAACAATTTTATGCATGAGAGTTAGTAAATATTTTTTTTCCATTTAAATATATCTTAAGTTTCAATTCATGTGTATGCATAAAGTTTTTTATAGGAGTCACACTTATCATAACTCGAGAGGATGTCACTTAATTAATCGTTTTCTACAATGGACCGATATTCACTCTCTCTACAACTTAGCCAGGATAGCATTTTTTTTTTAAAGAAAAGCTTAATTTTAGCAAAAAAAAGATCGAATCGGCCATCAAAATATCGCGAAGATTCCGAGAGAAATTCTTTGACCAAGATACATAGCAATTCTAAAAATCTCCTTAAATTTGTCAAAAAGTTCGCTATCTTGCATCTTAGCCTCGCGGAATATATGCGAAATTTTAAAGACCACACGAAATATTAATGTCAATGTACAAAGTTTTTAATCTGCATAGTGATTTGAACTAAATTTTAAGCATCCGACTATTAATGTCATATTCTGTGTACACCCATTATGTTAGCTTGGATTTATGCCTTTGGTGCATCCCCCATGCCTCCGTTTCCAAAGTTGAGCCTGCACCTCTGCATATAGTCCTCGCATACATTAATGCACCATTAATTGATCTAATAAAAAAGTTTGCTCCTCGAAGTTCTTATAGAAATCATCTGAATTAATTTCAACCCGGTGCAAAAAAGAAGGCTCCCATCGGATCAGGCTCCCAAGGGCAGTATGCCTCAGTCCTTGTGGCCTATCTCTTGTTCACGTTACCAAATTGATGCATATCCGATCCGTCGTGCTATCTGTTAAAAAAGGAATTGGTCCGGATCCTGATCGATTTCGACGTGACTTCTTATAAGTTATAAGATAATGATTAATGAGTGCATCGTTGCCCATTGAAGCAATTCGCTACACATTACTACTTGATCTCAATCGCGATCATTACGACCACAAAGTAACATATACAGTCATCAAACATGACACATCTTTATCCAAATGCCACAACCCTCTCTCTCTCTCTCTCTCTCTCTCTCTCTCTCTCTCTCTCTCTCTCTCTCTCTCTCTCCATTCCACCATTGTTGCCACCGTCTGGCCAGCAGACAGATTTGTGGTGTATCTCTAGTCACTCCTCTTGCCGTTGTTCCACCATGCATTAGCATTATTTTAAAAAAAGAAATATAGTTCATAGAAGTTATTTTCGTAGTGATCTAAACCGGATAATATTACAAATTAAGTTGAGAAACGGAGTATGTACCGAATTGGATTAAACACTTATTAATATTGAAGTGGATAAATGGAAAATAATAGTGCATAATCAAAATATTTTGATCACTTCAATTTTTCACCAGTAAAATTTTAACTAAGTAGCATTTACTATTCCATTTATCTTTGTTTGTAAGTCCAATTATGAAAAATGTAGGAACAATTGATTTAAAGATGAAAACGAAAATTAATCTTAATTCATTCTATCACGAATATTTTTTTAATCACACACAAAATAATGATCCAATTTATCTGATAGTGTACCATTTATGATAATGCATGCATGAACATGTTATTCGATTTAAGAACTGGCCAAAAGTGATCAGGCGTTAATTATTAGGATATGATAAAATGAAACTGGTGGGTATCTATTAAACTTTTTTATTATCGATTTTCATAAAATGTAAGGAAATCAGTGAGTCCAATAATGAAAATGGTTGATCAATCACACATCCGACTCACTATGCATGATCCGCTTGATGCTACTCCTCCGCCACCATTAGCAATATATCTTGTGATGATAGGACGATTTCTCAAGTTTAGTTAGCATAATTAATTAATAATATTACTTCCATGAGATGATAGTAATAATAAAATTCTATTTTTAAAATTATTGACATCGAGAACTCGAATGAGTACTAAAAAAAATAAGCTTTTTCAACCGCGGAGTTTAATCACAACTATTTCATCGAAAGTATATAGTTACAAAACAATTGATATTAAATAAAATCATTTTATTAAATATGAAAAAATATATAAACATCATTATTAACAACTTTTATTTAACTCCATTTGTAAGCACTAAGCTAAATCATTAATCTTTAAAACTAATTTTATTCTGTAAAATAAAAAAAGTTGCATAGATCTATACAAATAAACTTTATAATTAGAATATATGAGCTTATATCATATAGAATTTTATATTAACTTCGTTGTGAATCGTGTAATATTGTTGTGCATCGTGTAACCTCCTACCGCTAATTTGGGCGCAAGCCCGTTTATCTACCAAAAAATAATATTAATATTGGTGTGAAAATGATTAAATAAACGATGATGTACCGGATTCACGCGTGTACACTTTTCAGTATATCAAGATCTATGAACAAATTTTAATTTAAAAAATTAAGAACTTAATACACAACCACCAAAAGTAAAGTCATTTAATTAAATTTTATTAATATAGTTAAACAAATTAAT
The DNA here is from genome assembly GCA_001647135.1 of Pontederia paniculata. Taxonomy (NCBI): domain Eukaryota; kingdom Viridiplantae; phylum Streptophyta; class Magnoliopsida; order Commelinales; family Pontederiaceae; genus Pontederia; species Pontederia paniculata. Next base: position 14,910 of record LTAE01002189.1, on the reverse strand, counting down.
GGAGGTGTAAATACACTATAGGATATGATATTTGTAATTGACAAAAATAAGTAGAGTTGATAATAGGTCGGATTTTATCGGAGTTAAGAGAAAAAAAAATTAAAATATAACCAAATCCAACTCGAAAAGTTTCGAATTAGATTGAATCGGATCATCGAGTTGAATCATTAAATTTTTTGACATCAATTTTTTTCATATATCTTAGAAATATAAAATATTTTAAAATAAAATAAATAAAATTAATGATAAAAAATCTTGAAATCATTAAAATATAAGTAATTTTAGTATTAATTAATATTTTTAGTATATTAATATTATAATTTTGGATTATTTGTTCGAGTTTAGAGTTATCGAATAATTAAATATTTAATTCGTTATTCGATCCAAAATTAATTTAATCGGATCGAGTTTGACCCTATCTAACTCAATCCAAAAGTAATAGGGAAGAGTCGAGTTGAAGGTTGATCGGTTTGGATCAAATTCATACTCACCCCTAAAAATAAGTAAAAGAATATAAATATTAAATAAATTATTTATTTTTAATCACACATTTAATATCTAATAATTTAAATGATAAGATACACCTTTATTAATTCTTAAATTAATTATTAAAATTATATAATAATAATTTTGAGTTTGTCATCAAGTTAATCAAAATTTACTCTTTAAATATTAAATTAGTTAGATGTCGATAGGGTTTTATAAATTTAGTCTAATCTCTGAAAAATCTAAGGGGGTGTTTCCCTCTCGGTTCTCAACTTAAAATTACATGGGCTCACCAGATTACCATATTTACTTATTTTAATTCGTAGGCAATCTGGATTGCCTAGCAATTGAGCGTGGTAATCCTCATTACCTATAAGGGGTGTCTATCCAGATTATCATCCAAATGGTAATCTTATTTATATTAGTTTTCCTATTCGCCCTTTTAAATTTTTCATAAATAAAACATCATAATAATAAATCATCATATAATAATAACAACAATACAAATAATATAATAATTATTATTATAAATTAGTGACCATAATAAATATTATTTAAATCATATTATATTATTATGATCATATTATGAATTAAAATATAGCACTTATTGTTATTTATAAGTATTATTAATTAGACTAATATTTTTATAGATTATTATTATTAATTATATAAATTATTTTGTTATTATTTTAATTTGAAGGGTATTAATTACTTAAATTCATTATTTGTGAGTTTATAATTTAAGTTGATAAATTTTAATTCAATTACAAATTTTCAACTTAATAATATTTATTAAGAATATTTTGATAAAATAATGTATATTATTTAGAAATAGTTCATATAAATAAATATGATAATCTGAATTTGCAATGTACATTACTGATAATTTAACAAGTGGTAATCTTTTTATCAGATAATATAGATTAACAGGTAATATAATAAACGTCTCCTAATTTAATTTATAAATTACAAATTGATTTTATCATATTAATGTACCAGCATGTGCAAAGCTTCAATACAACTTACATACTTATTTCGTTCTAAGTAAATACCTTAAATTTTCAAGAACTTTATTTCCTTATTTTTCCCTTTTTTTACTTGGGAAAAATCACCGAGCTAACATTGTAAGATCCATATTTGTCAAAAACCCAATGCCAATCGGCTTTACACCATATTCCCCGGGATCCAGTAGCCAGAAGTCAAGATTTAGGTTAAAGAAGTAGATATCTACGCACATTATGGCAATATATCATAAAATATAACGGACAATATAATCGAAGTAAAATAAAATTAATTGAAATTAGGAAATGTACCAAAATAAATTGCTGACCAAGTAAAATAATAAATTTAGATAAAAATTTAAATTAGATTTGGTAGGAGTGCGCCGGGGCCGCGCAGTAGTGCAACGCATGGGCGACGCTTGAAGGACCCGACAGCAAGCTGACGTGATGGGCCTTCCTCCAAAAGAAATTAATTTAATATCATAGTGGGCCGATGGCCCACGTATCAGATATTAAACTGATAAGAACAGATACTACACTTGATCTTAGCCAAAAGGCCGAGAAAGGTATGATTTGGAAAGATGGCCCTATCCGTTGTTTTATCTTGTGCTGCCTTCAAACAGATCTGTTCAATTCGTCATGTGGGACTAAAACCAATTTCCTGTGTGAGGTGTTAATTGCATCGTCCAACTCTATTTAACATTTTTCTTCGCACAGTGGCCAATAAAATAGAGCTAACAAAGATCTGTTAGAATAACTGCAAATGAAGAGTACGGTGGTAGCAAGGAGAGAGAGAGAGAGAGAGAGAGAGAGAGAGAGAGAGAAGCTACACCCCGATGCATATTCCATTTTCATCAAATGCGTCTGGAATGAGAGAGTTATCAGATGGGGATGTTGTTTACTTGTGAGTTGACGACATATAAACGATATTTTAGGGTTTGACGTCCCCTGTAATTTTATATCCGAGAATGATGATTGATATAAGGGTTTGATTTATTCTTCTAACAATATAATTATAAATCTTGAGTCCCTATGTTTGTGTTTCGGTAACATAAAGCCATGAAATTTTGTTTACATGCACCATACCTTTGTTTTTTCTTCTCGTTCCTTCTCAGACAAGATAAAATAAACAGCTTGAAATGTGATCTTGACCGTTTAATTTAAGATGTACAACTGTAAAAAAAATTAGTTGTAATTTTTTAACATAATCTTGAATTATAAAATCGGATATAATTAGCTCAAAACTTTTTTTTAGATTGGGCAGTTAGGTCCAATAGTCTTATTTTTCTTTTTTATATTTTTCATTTATTAAATGATCATTTTGATCTTTTGAACAAAAAATTAGAAGTCTCCTAACTTCCCTCGCCATTGTCGCGCGAGCTTGCACAGATGATGAATTCACTGTCATGAGAGCTCTCACTAATGATGTGAGCTCACTGTCAGTGTCACGATTTCGGTTCAAACATGATTTGTAAGTCGCGACATATTATAGTCGATCAAATATAATATGGCGGAAGCGTGTCAAAATTCATTCAATATTTCACATTAATATTATCAAAATGTAAAATGACACAAGCATTATATATATTGATCTCAAAGCAAATCCACACTAATTCACACTTATACATTATACAACACTTTTTTTTTACATATAACATCCTTATACAAAAACTATACATTATGATGAGATATAAATCCTCACAAAATGACCAAAGGAAGAGACCTAAGTCTCATCTCTACATTGTGCAAAAGTATTTCTATCCTTATAGAGGATCACCAAGCACAGCTACGATACTGGTCTACTGATATGAAAAATGTTAAAAATTATATTATAAACAATCCACAACTCAGTAAGTAGAAAACCCATAGTCTATGTATTACCATTTAGTCATTTCGAACAACCTGTATAAACATATATCATATATATGTATCATTTCATAAAATAAATTGAAACATGTATCAACACCAACGTATCATATCTATGTAGCATATCATATAATATGTAATATACTTGTGCAATCATGTATGTAACATGTCATATCACAATCATATTGTTTATTCATATCATATCAAGTAGAATGCTATGCACTTGTGCAATCATGTATGCAACATGTCATATCATCAACTGACCAGAGGTATCATATATCACCCCTTAGGGTATCATATCATCCCTACTGAGGAAACATATTATCTTTTAGGATATCATATCATATAATCATATAATCATATAATCATATAATCAAAGTGTTATCTTATCTAGGGAGGTATCAGAAAATTTAAATATTTGCCTATGTTCTATTTCATCTCAAAGTCCTGACAGATTGTGTGATGTACAATGTAAAAATTATAGCTTGTGATTTACATAGCTTATGATTGTAATTCCAATTGGATCTGAGAGTAGACATTCATTACTATGTGATATAAAATTATCATGAACTCGTTATATGAATATTATTTACTGCATAATTTAAAATTCAGATCAATCATTTCAAAAAATAGCAAGAGTAGATCCTAATCATTTACTCATAACATCTAATATACAATTCAGAATTATTCAATTTCAAAGTCTATGGAAAGTAGACTCCAAGGGTATATATCAGGAGGAGATTTATAATTTTTGAAGGAGATAAATGTATCAAACAATCCATATGAAATTTTAGCAATGATTTTGCTTTAGCTAGGAGTGTGTTGTACTCATAGAAATTTTAACTTTGATCTCTTTCATAATTAATGAAAATTAGTTGAACCTGAGAGTAACCCATGATAAGAGAAACCCTAGGTTACCCAAAATTTGAAGAGGAAATTCATTGAAGAGGAGTTAACTACTTACCTTATGGCAAAAACTCTAAAAACTTCACTTGGTTTGATGTTGACTTTCAACAGTGTAGGTGTTCTTCTCTTCCTTTAGAATTCGGTTTTGGGAGGTGGTAGATAAGTAACCAGGTGAAAAATAGATGAAACTTATCATTTATCTTCTAAAGTTACCGACTTAAGGTCGGCCAAAGGATATTTTGAGTTTTATTTACTTAAGACATTACATGTAAATAAGAAACTATCCCCATTTGGATTCAAAGAAAATATTTAGAAAAATAAATTTCAAAGAAATCAAAATCTAAATTTTGACCCGAAGAACAAAATCGAACGTTTTACAATTTTTTCATTTTTGCATTTTCATTTCACCAAAGTAAAACTTCTTCTAAAATTTGTTAAAAATCATATTTAGTATACTTTAACATATATGAACAATTACCGAGACTTTATTTTTCTTAATTCTTATATTTTTGAAAATCATATTTTCATGTCTTAAACGATATTTCAGCATTTTCAATGCTTCGACTATTAACGTTGAAGCTTTTATCTCAATATGAGTATCATAATATCTCTTAATCATATAATGTGATATTAACACATGTTATCTTATATGAATTAAGTGAAGGATATTACAGTCAGTGTCGTCACGCGAGCTCGCGGTAGACGATGAGCTCACACCATCGATGAGCTCACCACCGGCGAGCTCGCGACAGATGGAAATATGAACAATCAACTACAGATAAAAATGTCCCTCCATTTTCGTTGCCACTCATAAGACAAAGATCATGCCATCTCGTGTTTCAAATCTTAGAGTCACCAATTTGATTAGGGGGCTCTCAATATTGAGGGCCTGAACGGGTAACCAAAAAAATTAAGCTTTTGAATATAGAGTTTGATTATAACTATTTCATCAAAAATATAGTTATTAAATAATTAATATTCTAGTTAAATAAAACATTTTATTAGATATCAATTAATATATAAATATCATTATTGACCACTTTTGTTTAACTCCATTTGTAAGCAGTAAGCTAAATTATTAAATCTTTTAAATTAATATTATTATGTAAAATAAAAAAATGTATAGACTTATACAATTCGTATAAACTTTATGATTAGAATATATGATCTTATATCATATAGGATTCTATGTTAACTCCATTTATTTTGATTTAAACTACTTTCGTAAGTTTAAAAGTTGATTCGAGAATGTTGTAAATTTGCACCTAAACAAATGGCAATTATTAATCATTATACCAATTCTGAGCATGCTTTATGGCTTAAATAGAATGCATACTATAAAAGAAAAAAGTTCTAGTATAGAAACGACATGGACCGTGTTGTGAATATGGCCCAACACGGGTCGTGTTCGGTTCGAACACAAATAGTGTTGTGGCCCCAAATATTAAAGACAAAAAAATTAAGAGAAATAAGATTATTCTAATATAATATTTAATTTAAGTGATGAGATTTAATCAAAATGAAATCTAGTATTAAGATAAAAAGATAGAGTCTAATCTAACTTAAACTTAGATTTACCATAGATAACTCTATATAAACATCTAAAGAGAGGCAAAGCCCTCATTCATTCTCTCTCTCTATCTCTCTCTCACCACGTGCTTAGGTAAGGCTATCCCATTTATGTCTCTCATAGTTTCCTCTCATCTTCTCTCTTTCCTCTCCTAAGTCTATGCCAAATCATTAGGAGAACGTGAAAAAGATCTATGCAACGCGTAGAGCGAGGAGGAGAAGGTGAAGATTAAAGTAGAATAAATACCAAAAAATCCTATGAAATTCGGTATGTAAATAGGGAGATCGCTATAAGTATGCTTTCATGATGAATAAATTGCATGTTACGATTCATGTTAGTTGATGATGGTTTAAAATGTTAAGTAGGTTATTTAATCCCTATTTAATTGCCTAATTGATTAGTTTAATTCAGCTATAGCTAATCAATATTATTTTGTGTCGTAATTATATACTTTAGTTAATGAAAAATTATTGTTCGAAGGAACATGGACCATGTTCGCCCTTGACATGGCCCGTGTTCGTCGTCGTGTAAATGCACTATACCAGAACACGGACGAGCCCTTATCGGAGACGACTGCATCCGTGGGCGGAACCCTAACGTTGTTTGTCCTCGAGGCACAACTTAATGTGCGTGACACAACCTATGTCATCCCGACGCATGGCACATGTTCTAAAATAAATGAATTAAATAATAAGTCGAAAAAGAAACACGGCTCGCGTAGAGATCGAACATGTTCCACGTCGGCTGAAGACGATGAACAATGAACACTAAGTGTACGATCATGAAAATTGATCTGAGTTGATGTTGACACGACCCACGTTGCCCTAACATGTTGGCTTCATCATTTTAATGAAGGAAATGGATCGTGACGCAACCCCCGTCGAAGATCAAACACGATCAAAATCATGACACATGTTTTAAGAGGTTTATGTTATTATAATAATGAATAGATGAAACATAAGCCGTGTCAAACCTTGGCAATGCCTCATCGACTATTTGAAACAAGTTGTCGACTTATGTGATTGCTCGACACTGAACACAAACCATATCCGTGTATGACACGACCCTAGTCAGCCTTGTTAGATGTTTAATGAATAATTTTTAAATGTATAATTGAGTAGTTTTTCCTAATAATCAAGAATTAATTATTTGGACAAGCTAAATGGTCATCATACTTCACTTAATTAATTTAAATGATGAGATCTTCATGTATTATTAAAGTTTGGGAGTAGTGTTTTAAAGGTAAGATAGAAAGGCATTCTTGTTGCATGGCTTCTCTCCGCACTGCAACGAATGATTTCTCGAGTACTCTCATTGGCTGTGGCTTATACATCCCTACTAACTTATTGATAAGACTTTCAAGACTCATGAGTCAATTCTAAGTCATCGAAGCAACTTTTAAAATCGCTTCAAAGTCATTAATAAAATAAAATCACTTCATATTGCATTAAAAGATGTAGGATTAATGATGATTGATATGAATGACTAAAGATTACGACTGATTGATGAAAGATAAAGTATGATTTAATGATAACATTGATGAAAGTATGATGATTGATGATCTTGAGTAATTAATGTTTAAAGAAAATATGATAAGTATAGAGTGATGAATGTTTGACTATCTATCGTAGTTCACTCATGATGCAAGAAAGTAAAATTAAAAATAATTAAAGAAAGCTTGTAAAAGATAATAAAAATTAAGTAAAGAAAGATTATACTAAATGAATAATTGATATTTTGATTATCTTATTATCTTATTCTTATTTTTTATTTATTCTTGTCTTACATTATTGGACATTATGGCTCATGGTGAATTTATTTTTTCTCTTTATTGAATCCTTCGTATAAGTAGTATGCGGTAATGATGATTGGTAGTGCATGTGATAATCGATGTTCGTGATGACTATAGTTGCACGTGCTTAGTGATATTTTGTGTCTTTTGTCTTAATCTTTTTTATTAAGTTGTTAATCATTTTCGAGATTTTTATATATGATTTAAGATTTTTATACATTTATATTATAAAAATTGGACTTTCAAAATTATTTATTTTCATATTTTATGATAAAAATGTTAATTATATGATCTCGTAAGAGCAGTTTTTTCATGTGCGACTGGATGACCTTTCGGTGACATTACATCATCTTTCCTCAAACGCAAAATTTAAATGATATTATATGCGTGAGCACCGCTTCAATATCATATGATACGCATTTATTTTCAATCATGAGATAATAGTACCAATCAACCGTGAATTTTTATTAGATGTTGAATGTAATTTGGTTGATCCGATAGTTCTATAAATGTGTTGTTTAAGAAAAATGGGCGTGCAGCAAATCATAAATATCTAAATTTAATTTTTGTTCAAACAAATTACAAAAATCATATGTATAATAAAATTTATTCTTTTAGATTAATTTTATTAATAATTTTAATTATTGTAAAAGGATTTATAAGAAATGAAGTTTACCCATGAATGTACTTAAATATCTTATCCCGGTATCTTACCCGGAAAGGCAAAATCACATCACATTCCTCAACTTTCTCGCTTAAAATTAGATTAGTCAAAATGCATGTAGATCTCCTTAGTATACTAAGGGCCTATTTGGCTAAGCTTATAAGTAGGTTAAAACTACTTATAAGTAAAATTTAGAAAATTTACATGTTTGGTAATTAAAAAAATATACTTATAAGTTGTTAGGTAATTACTTATAAGTTGAAAAAAAAATAAGCAGGGTCCCCTGCTTATTTTTAAAGTTGTTGGCTTATTAGTTTTAACCAACTATATTACTCTTTTATCCATATTTTTTAATATTATTATCATATAACTTTAAGGGTATATTAGTCAATATTTATTTTAACAAACATTATAACTACTTATCCCCTGCTTATTTTTAAAGTTGTTGGCTTATTAGTTTTAACCAACTATATTACTCTTTTATCCATATTTTTTAATATTATTATCATATAACTTTAAGGGTATATTAGTCAATATTTATTTTAACAAACATTATAACTACTTATTGATATTATCAACACTTTTATCCAAACATGTAACTACTTATATTTTAAAATAAGTATCAGCACTTAAAATGCTTATCAGCATTAGTGCTTATCAGATATTTTTTATCAGCTAAGCCAAATGGGCCCTAAAATTGACATAGAACCAAAAATAATCCTCGCTTGCACTTCATGCTATCTCACATAATATTGTTGTGCATTGTGTAACCTCCTATCGCTAAGTTGGGCGCAAGCCCGTTTATCTACCATAAAAATAATATTAATAAGTCGAATGGTAATAACTCTGGACATTGGTGAAATTTTATTCATGAAATTAAAAAAAAAAGTTGGACGCAAGCCCGTAGTTTATCTACCAAAAAAATAATATCAATATTGGTGTGAAAAATTATTAAAGTAAATGATTATATGATGATGTACTGGATTTACGCGTGTAAATTTATAATTATAGCAAGATCTATAGATAAATTTTAATTTGAGCAGTTAAGAACTTAATATACAATCACCAAAAGTAAAGTCAATTAATCAAATTTTTTTTATTAGCATAATTAGTTAGCTAAATTTTATCTTAAAATTGATGGGAGATAATAACTTTGAATTCATTGTCAACTTAGTTAAAAAACTATTTCAAACACTAAATTAGTTAGTAAATACTAGTAATTTAGAGAAAACAAATTTAATTTATAAATCAAAACAGATAGAACTTATCATATTAATGGACCAGCATGTGCAAAGCTTCTATAGAATTTACATACTTATTTTGTTCTAAGTAACCTTAAAATTTCAAGAACTTTATTTCCTTTTTTTTCGAAGGAAAAACCACTGAGCTAAAGCCCAATGCCAATCGGCAAGTCAAGATTCAGATCGGATCCTTGTCTCTATAAATTTTACAACTTATAAAGTAGATGTAGACACACATTATGGATATATCATAAAATATAACGGACAATAAAATTGAAATAAAATAAAATAAAATAAAATAAAATAAATTGTAAATAAGGAAATGTACCAAATAAAATTATGACCAGTTAATAAAATAAAATTTAGATAAAAATTTAAATTAGATTTGGTAGGAGTGCGCCGAACTCCGCCTATGTTTATAGTCGGTCCCAAGCCCGGACAAAGGAGGATGGTTGTGTTAGGCCTCGACAGCCAACGTAAAACCTTGTCGAATCTCATGAACATGGATCAACGAATACATTGCGCTAATGCTAGGTCGTTACCCGTAAGTAACGCGCTGTATGACTCGAGTACAGTGATAAGAGAGCAAGAGCCGCTGCATCCTCGCCTGAATGCAGTGTTAAATGAGCAAAGGCTACCGCACTCTAATGGACGAAGGCGGCTGAAGAAGCTAGTCCATGAGAGTAAGATCAAATTAGGCTCTTGGAACATTGGGA
>LTAE01002188.1:5049-84138 GCA_001647135.1 Pontederia paniculata | reverse complement strand
ATATATATATATATATATATATTTGTAGAAGGAAACTTAATTCATACAAAATAGAAATTCCTAAGATAGTCGCAAAAAATTAATGAGTTGAAATATGTAAATTTTATATTTGATTTGTTTTATATGCCTCTCCTTAAGAGGAGCATTTTAATAAAAAATGTACTAATAATTAATTATGTATTCATATAATAAAATATTATAAATGATGCACCTGACTAACTCAATTTGAAGAAATAACTTTTCTTCTAATAAAAATCAATTAATTGATTAGCTAAAGATACATGGTTAAATTTGGATTCAATTATAATTTTTTTTATACGTATATTTTTTTTTTCTTGGGTACTCATTCAGGACCGTCGATATTCAGGACTATTAGCACTTAATTAATTCAGAGTCGAGAGCAAAAAATAATAAATGATATCCCTCCGACTAAATTAGCAACTCCGAAGTTCGAATTCAAAATTATTTTTTTTAATTTAAAATATACTTTTATTAATTAAATGTATCAACTAAACTTGATTATATAAGAAGGGACTACTTATGATTAGAGTAGTCTGTATATCTTTCTTTGAAGTTAAGCATTCATTCTATTTTATGTACGAAGTGACATCAATTTCAATGCAAGGACTTCGAAGTTCCAAACATTTTATAATAAAAAAAAGTTTCAAACTTCAACTTTTAAAACAAATATATTGATAATTAGATATATTAGCCGATTGAATTCCTACATAGAAATATATTTTAACATTTTTTTTCTTCAAATTTGATTAATCATAAACATTTTTTAAAATTTATGTTAACCATGAAATAAATAATAACTATTCTTGAAAAAAATAGATTGATTTTAGCGGTTGAGAATGCGAAATGTATTAAGCGACTCCTTTTATTAATATTAAATTTATAGTATGCTCCTTTATTTATTAATAATATAAGAAAATAAAAATAAAATTCTTGCCACTGCCTTTGCATGACAACTAGAAAGCTACATTTGTTTGGATAAATTATATAAAAAAAAAATCCTGATTAGAATGAAATAGTAGATAGCTTATCTTTATTTTGAGTTTTAGTATAAAAATGGTCGAAATTTCATTCATCATAATTAACGTGTGATCGATATAATATTTATGATATGATACTTAACTTTTTGAAAAAAATGTGTCCATCTTATTATTGTGGGCCTAATATTCTTTTGTTTAACATTATAAGAATCTTTAAATAGTAAAAGGAAAAAAATAGTTAACAATAAAATTTGTCCAATTTCAAGGACAAAATTAGTATAGTGCCCACTTTGCGGATAATAAAGTAAATGACTCAAGATATATATTTTTTAAATAATAAAGTTATTTCCAAGTAAAAGAGCACCACTTATAAAAGAAGAAACAATAACATTATCTTAATTACCTTCCAAAAGATAAACCTACTAATTAATTATCTATAAAACGGTAACAAATATTTATTATTATTATTATTATTATTATTATTATTATTATTATTATTATTATTATTNTAATTACCTTCCAAAAGATAAACCTACTAATTAATTATCTATAAAACGGTAACAAATATTTATTATTATTATTATTATTATTATTATTATTATTATTATTATTATTATTATTATTTCTGATGGTAAAAGAAGATAATAAATATTATTGACCGCTACAAGAACGAGGCCGTGTTACGTTAAATAACGGTTTAAAGTTACCGGAAAAAAAAAGTTTGGGACGTTTTAATCTCACACTCGTCTCTTCCACCACCATTTCTTTTCCCTATTGACTCCGCCATCTCCATCTCCGTCTCCATCGCTTTGTGCCCCCAGATCTCCGGAACCGGCGATGCCCTCCGCCGTCCGACCTCGCTTCCTCCGCCTCGCCGTCGGCGTCCTACTCCTCCTCCTCGCCGGCGGCCCCGCCTCCGCCTCGGAGTCCGATCACAAGGTAAGATCTCGCTCCTTGGTCGATCCAATTATTGCACCCGCCGATCCAGAAAACCCTAGGTGCCTCTTTTTGTCGTCCATCTGAATGGCATCTATTTATGCGTGATTGAGCTGGTAAAATGTTAGGGTTTCGATGGATGCGGCATATAAGGGAGTCGATTTATGTTTGGTTTATTTATTCAATTCCATGTTTAGCTGATGGGAAGGGGCGATTTGTAGCTTACTTTTGCGTCGATCTGCTTTTGCTCGATACTTGAGGAATGATACGTAGATCTTGAATTGGGTGGCTTATTGTCTCGATCGTCCGTTCAATCATTGTGTATTTGTTTAACAATATGGTATTTTATTCCTCATTGGTCGATTTGATGTTGCCTCGCAGCCATGCATTTATGTTTAGTGTTCAGGAGATGTTCTCCAGGTACGGCGACTTAAGATTTGTTTTTGCAAATGTGAAGTGTATTCGGATTCCTATATGAAGTGTATTTTATCGGTCAGCTATAAGTGGCAACTGTGCTAAATGTTAAATGCGAACTTTTGATGCATCTCTGATTTTTAACTTTAGTGACTGTATATATATATATATATAGATTTAATGGATTGTATGTGCCCAGACATCTTTGAAGAGAAGTTTCTGCTGCCATATCTTCTTCTTGTTTGCATATATGTTTTTTATAAAAGTGTTGTTTGGTAAATTTTCTTCCTTTCAAGCTTAGGTAACTTTTTGCCTTTTCTTCATTTCTCATTTAATAGGTCTACAAATTTATAACTAACTGGAGGCAGTTAGTCGATAATACTTATCTCATTGTTTAACTCTTCAATATACGTGTAATGCAAATTTTACAGCTCTGAAAGTTTATCTTTCAAAAAATTTCTAAAATTTCCACATATGAGAGCATATCTTAGTATCTTCATTGTAATTTAATGTGTTCCTATGGTTTTCTCCTGCAGTACCAATCCGACGATGCTATCACACTCTGGGTGAACAAGGTTGGCCCTTATAATAATCCTCAAGAGACGTACAATTACTACAGCCTACCGTTTTGCCAACCATCTGAAAACCCTGCTCATAAATGGGGTGGATTGGGGGAGGTTTTGGGTGGAAATGAACTGATTGACAGCCAAATAGAGATAAGCTTCCGTAGTATGTGAAATCTCCGTCGAGTCTCTTATATCATTTAGTACTGTGACTAAATTCTGGTTGTCGCAATAATATCATTATTGGATGATAATCTGCAAATTTATATTGACAGAAAATGTTGACAAGGGCTCCATTTGTTCAATTCAACTTGATACTACTAAAGTGAAGCAGTTCAAAGATGCCATAGAAAACTCATATTGGTTTGAGTTTTTCATAGGTAAATATTCTATAGGTTGTTTCACCTTATCTGTCTCAATATTTAAAGTATAATTTTACAGTAATAGTTGCACCCACCCTTAGGATAGTAATAGTACTTCTCTCCAGAAGAAAGGGTTATAATCATACCTGCTTTTGTTATTAAAGATGATATGCGAAAATATATGTTTCTTCTGCTTCTAGCCACTCACTGTTTGTTTTATTGTTGTTTCCGGGACACAATCATCTAGATGATTTGCCTTTTTGGGGTATGTATCTTTTCCATTCCTTTTTCTTGGAAAAAAATATTCTATTATATTTTGTTGTGAATAAACTATTTATGTCTTCGAAATAAGGCTTTGTTGGAGAAACTGACAAGAACAATGACAATAAGCATTATCTTTTCACACACAAGAATATTGTTATTCAATACAATGGAAGTCAGGTACATCCTCTGTAAAGTTATCTAAAAGTTAAGAAGTACCTTTACCAAAAGAAAAAAGAAGAAGCACCTGAGATTACATTTTCCTCTTTTGCTTTTGCAGATTATTCATGTTAATCTTACTCAAGAAAGTCCAAAGCTTCTGGAAGCAGGGAAAACCTTAGATATGACATATTCTGTTAAGTGGTTGCCTAGCGATGTTGTATTTGCACGTCGTTTTGATGCGTACTTGGATCATCCTTTCTTCGAACACCAGGTTATGCAGTTGTAGATTAGTTGTATAAAGTTTTTTTTTTTGCCAAACCCATCTTGTACACAAGATATCCCATATCTCTTCTACTTGAAATTTCAATTTTTGTGCATTTGCACTTTATATAATTGATTGGGTAAAAGAGCGGATTTATTCCTAATATTTTCCTTCGACAATAATTTCTAATGTGAAAAAATTAACATAATTATGTTTTTCTACAGATTCACTGGTTTTCTATCTTTAATTCTTTCATGATGGTTATTTTCCTGACTGGGTTGGTATCTATGATTTTGATGAGAACTCTCAGAAATGATTATGCAAAATATGCTCGTGAAGATGATGACCTAGAGACGCTGGTAATTGTCTATTGCTCTAAATTCTTGTTGATCAATTTCAATCATGTGTAGATATATTGTGAAGCTACTCTTGCGGACCATATTTCATTGTCTTGTCAGACTTAGAAAAATTCCAACTTATGCCAGGAAAGAGATGTGAGTGAAGAATCTGGATGGAAGCTTGTTCACGGTGATGTATTTCGACCTCCTCGTAGTTTGGTACTCCTTTCAGCTGTTGTTGGTATTGGTTCCCAGCTGGCAATGCTCATCCTCTTGGTAATTCTGTGGGCCATTATTGGAACGCTTTATATTGGGTAAGTAATTATTTTCTTACAGAGAATATTGTCTACAAGGCAGAATTAGTTTTTAGAAATATACCAGATGGTTTTTTAGAGTAGCACCAGAAGGTATTATATTATAGTTTTGACTTATGTATAATTCAAATGTTGCGACTGTTAAATAAATCACATGGTTGCATGCCTTTTGGCCTACTCTATACAGTTTTTCCTTTGTTTGCATTCTGATGGTCCATTCAGTTGTAAGTTAGTACTCTTCATATACATTGAATGCGGCTTGTGTGTTTCTGACTTTCTATTCACAAGCTGGCCCACCCATCACAAAAAATCACAGTTTTCTCCTTTAGGTGTTATTTTAGAATCCTTTATTAGTTGTTTTCTTAAGTCCTTAAAGTGAATTTATGTCTAAAAAATATAAGTTTTCACTTGGATTTTCAACCAAAGTGGAATTTGATGGGATCATATCAAAATTTTGTTCATTGTGACGTAACTTGCCAAAGTTGCTTTTCTGTTTGCATTTAACAATATGTGCAGTTGCTTTTTGATAACAGCCTTGTTACCTATAACCATCAGCCTTATCGCTACTAACGTAAGAATATTAGAACTGAGGCAACAAGACATTGGCGGCAACTTTTTTTGCCAACTTTGAATCATAAGAAGAGTAAAATGGATTAGTTGATAGGGAATCCAAGCCATGTCATGGTTTCATCTTTAACTTACTTTTTTTTCTGATTTTAGCCCTTCAGTAAAGTCAATACCGATATGTTATATAAAGTTTTGATATCAGTAAAAATATTCCATTTTTTATCTGGGTATCAAGATTTGAGACTAAAATGGATTAGTTGATAGGGAATCCAAGCCATGTCATGGTTTCAACTTTCAGCTAAAATACTTTTTTTTTTCCTGATTAGCCCTTCAGTAAAGTTGATATCGATATGTTATATAAAGGTTTGATGTCAGTAAAAATATTCCTTTTTTATCCGAGTATCAAAGCTTTGAGACAAAAACATTTTCACTGCTTGCTTATGTTAGATTTTGAACTTATATTTGTTTCATTATTTGATTAGTTTAGTTGGGCTAAATGGTGGTGCTTGATGAGAGAATGCAACTTGTTTCGTCATCCTTTTTCACTCTAAAAAAGTTGTAGTGCTTGGGTGCTTACCTATCAAGGACCATGATGTATGTTACCCGCATATTGGAAAAACTATGATATGTAACATGTTTTTATTATTTGTAAACTACTAATCAAGCTTCACAAATGCTGCCCTTTTCTTTTGCCCTCAACATCTACTTAACAATATCATAATGACTTCAAATTATCAAGTCTCGGCTGATAGTTTTACTTTAGATATGAAATCTCAGGCCTCTTTGTCAATAAACAAGCTAGATTTAAGCAATAAACTTCATTTTGAGCTTGAGCTTGCAGCATTCTTAGGACATGTCAGACCTCAGCCAGAGCTTATATAGTTCGCTAAACAAATATTTATACTTACCTTAGATCTGATCAAATTTGGATTTGGTTTGATGAGTTTGAAATCTCAAGCCATTTTTTGAACTGAGATGGAAATCATGATTCCAGGAAGAAGAGACAACAAATTGGTAAACATATTCTTTCAAAAAAAAAATGGTAAACGTATAAAAAGTAGAAAGATCCTTTGAACAAATGTGCATTTTAACTTGTCCTTCACAATGGCATCTCTTGTTACTACTTATTACTAATGTTTGATACAAAGAAACTAAGAAATATCCTTTAAGCAAGTGTCCATTTTGCCTTGACCTTTGTAATGGCACGTTTCAGCTCTATCTTCTTATTATCAATATTTGACTTGGCAGGAGGGGAGCAATTGTCACAACTTTTATAGTGTGCTATGCTCTTACATCATTCATTTCAGGCTATGTGAGCGGTGGACTTTACTCTCGTCATGGCGGTATGTCTCTGCTAAGTAGTCAACCCTCTGTTGTTTGTTTCCTGTGTTCCTTTTCTAACTTCAGGTATTTATCCATCTTTTCCCTGCATTTTGACTTTTATTGATATATTGCCAGGTAAAAACTGGATAAAGGCTATGATTCTCACAGCATCACTTTTCCCATTTATGTGCTTTGGAATTGGCTTCATACTCAACACAATTGCCATATTTTATGGATCCCTAGCTGCAATTCCATTTGGTACGATGGTAGTTGTGTTTGTATTATGGGCTTTCATTTCATTTCCTCTAGCCCTTCTTGGTACCATTGTTGGTAGAAACTGGAGTGGGGCTCCGAACAATCCATGTCGTGTAAAGACCATCCCTCGTCCTATCCCTGAAAAGAAGTGGTATCTGACACCTTCTGTTGTATCATTCATGGGAGGGCTGCTTCCTTTTGGTAGCATCTTCATTGAGATGTATTTTGTCTTCACATCGTTTTGGAATTACAAGGTAAACTTGATAGCTTGTCTAGAACTGTCATTTGTGAATTCAATTTATTAATTGGATTTTGGTATTTCCTTCTCTTGGGGAGTGGGTTGTGATATTTTCCAAGAATCATTATTAGTAGTGTTTACTCTTCCTTTGTTCATCAATAACTCAATATACTTGAGTTAAAGCATTGACACACATATTTTGCAAAATATATGATATTTATAAACAGTGAGAAACTTTATGGCGACCTAACCAGTGTACTTCTCTGTTGTACTTCTACAGGTTTACTATGTTTATGGCTTTATGTTGTTGGTTTTCCTTATCCTTATAATAGTCACAGTTTGTGTGACTATTGTGGGCACATACTTCTTGCTAAATGCCGAGAACTATCACTGGCAGTGGACTTCATTCTTTTCTGCTGCTTCAACTGCCATTTATGTGTATCTTTATTCCATATACTATTACTATGTGAAGACCAAGATGTCAGGCTTTTTCCAGACTAGCTTCTACTTCGGTTATACCTTAATGTTCTGTTTGGGATTGGGAATACTCTGCGGTGAGTGTGCCCTACTCTTATGTTCATAGTACCTTATTTCACCGGTTTCTCGACCGTTTATATGATGTATCTTATAATAAATGCAGGCGCTGTTGGCTATCTTGGCTCAAACTTGTTTGTGAGAAGAATTTATAGAAATATCAAATGCGACTAGAAATGACACATTAGGAAGCTAATATTTTCTTCAAGCTAAGGCATGATAGCAGCATTAATGTTCATCCCACTCTAATGGACTCTTGAGGCTGCTTACCGGTGTGGACATGCCACTTTCATATGCATCTTTCTGCTGTTTCCATTTTGATGTACGAGTCTTTTTTTAGATGATACCATATTTTTTTTGCCTGTTGTAGATGAAATCATGGATGTACTTAGTTAAATTATTTTACTTTAGTAAGAATGCATTTTGTCATTAATCCTTTGTAGTCATTTATCTCATGAAGAGTACAAAAGTTTGTAATCATCTCACTTTTGTACCTTATAATTTGGTTTATTGCAGTCAAGAACACCAGGCACCAGCTAAGAATATGATCCCCCTTTTTCTTTAAATATATTTGCAACTTATAGTACGCAACTATCCTTGAATTTAATGGCTTTAGTCTGGAGCAGCATGCCATCCCTCTCCTGTGGAGGTCTTGTAGTTATATTTGCAATTTATACTCGTCATTAGCTTAGTATAATTACCTTTTGGACACCAATGTTCATAATGAGCACATGATTAATTTGAAATCACAATAAAGAGCAAAATGATATTTTATTTTTTTATCAGATTAGTGCTTTGTGTATCAACTGTGAACTTGGTTAATAATCGAATATAATTGATGCTTTTGTTAATTGACGGCGGGAAACATAAGAAGGTTATTTTGTTATTTAACGCTGCATAGGCCTCTTAACTAAATGAATAGAGCCTTACTTAGATACTCAATTGTGAATTTTATTGCTCTCAGGAATTAGTCAATGATAGTTGTGGATGCAACATAATGTGTATTAACACAACTAAGATGTTAGTTGAATGATACGAAGTTACGAACTTTAATCCAATTTTTGTTGTATGCAATTTGTTACTTCTATTTTTTTTCTTCATTTGAGATGGCGACTAACAAAAGCGCAATATGGATTGAAAAAAAAGTTTTTAATATAATCATTGATATTTAATATTATTAACATCTGATAAGATTGTTAGAGTTCAAATTCGAGATTACTAATATCTAAGATAATTTTGAAAAAAGATTAATGATGATGAACTTGGTTACACCTTGTATCATATATATTAAATCGATAAATTTAAAATTTATGATTAGTCTATTTAAATTTTTTATTTTTTTTTCAATTATAAATTTCAAATTCAATAATTTAATATACATAATACATCGTGTATCGAATCATCGTGTATCCGATTCGAGTATACCATCACTAAATTCTTTTAAGAAATTAGTTGATTTGTGTTGGACCCTTTTGAGAGGCACATTTCTTCCCTTCTCCTCGGCGACAGACAAAAAGAAAAGAAAAAGCAACTAAAATCCAATCGATCACTTGTCGCTGTTCACAGCCTTAACGCGCTGCTGCCTGCTGCGGAATCTCCCAACGGCTACTACGCCCTACGAGGAACAGGAGCAGGAGGAGGTCCCTGCCTACGACTGGAACAGATACGTTACAGCCAGCTTCTGCATGCATGCAAATTGGCGCCTCCGGGTCCCCCGTTCTCTCTCTCTCTCTCTCTCCTAACACACTTTATCATTTTTCTTATTTTTTTTAAATTATTCAAAGATTGCGCACGCTTCTATATCCCGAGTTGAGAGATCTGAAACTAGTAGCTTCGAATTTGAGCTCCGGAGTCACCACTTAGCCAGAGGGATACCATTTCTGTTCTTCTCCTCGACTTCGAATTAGTCGGGTCTAGTAGCTCCGAACAGCAGAGGGCCCGAGCGAGCGAGTACCCAAAGAAAAAAGATTGCTACCATCTAATTAATCATGTTAACTTTTCTTCCAATAACATGTTTTAGATTTGATTTGAGATTCCATCACATGAAAAATTGAGTTTAATGTATTTATAAAACACATAATATTTTATAATAATATCACGCCTTAACTTTTTAATATATAATAGTTAGTACTAATTATAATACTTATAGTTTTCTTTATATTTATTATTGATTATGCATTGAAAGATTATATAGCATAAAGTAATTTTTAGATGCATTAAACTCAACGAAATTAATATATTAAAATAATTTAATCTGTTTTCATTAGAAACATAGCGATGAAATCTCAAAAGCTTGATCCATAAAAATGAAAATGGTATGCATTTTATTTTTTATATAAATTGATATTTATTCCATAAATAAATTTCTTATATAGAGTTAATTTGGTCTTTTGCTGTTACAAACAAAGAATAATTATATAGTCACTTTTCTTGATAAATATTAATAATTTGCCTAATTCATAAAACATGTCTCATAGTTATAATCCGGAGATAAACCGATTAATAGCACATGACTGGTCTTTCAAATGCTTATTTTTATTTTTTTTAAAAAGTATTCTTTATTTTTTTTTAAAAAAAGTATTCTTACAAAAAAAGGTTGAAACCGGTATAGACTTTTGGCTTGCCTTCCGTTACGATTTATATATAAAACGGTAAAACCCCGTCTCTCCCCTCTCGCACAAACCTCTCTCTCTCTCTCTCTCTCTCCTCTCTCTCTCTCTCTCTCTCTCTCTCTAAGCAAATGGCGGAAGAGAAGCATACAGAGACGTCGCCGGAGACTGTCCCGGCTCCGGCCGAGGAGGTCGTCGTCGTCGAGGTCCCGGAGCCGAATACGGAGAAGGAAGTCCTCAAGGAGCAGCCGCCGCCGCAGACGGAGAAAGAGCACAAGAGGTCCAATCTCGAAACAGCCCTTGCAGCTGAGAAGGCGGAGGAGGAGGAGGAGAAGAAGGCCGCCACTGCCCTCAAAGCCGCCGCCTCCTTCAAAGAAGAGAGCAACTTCGTCGGCGATCTCCAAGACCGTGAGAGGAAGGCCCTCGACGAGCTCAAGCAGCTCGTTCAGGCGGCCATCGCCAGCAACGAGTTCTCGCCGCCTCCAACCTCGGCATCCGCCCCCGCTGACGCTTCGACGGAGAATTCCAATGCTGAAGCAGCTCCAAAGCTGCCTGCAGAGGATGCCAAAGCTGAAGAAGCCGCTGGTGAAACCATGGCTGAGGAAGCCCTGAAGACGCCGGCTGAGGAGACGACGGCAGCGGCGGAAGAGTTCAGACCTGAAGAAGAAGCCTCAAAGCCAACGGCCGATGGCGCTGAGCCAGAAGAAGAGGTCTCAAAGCCAGCGGCGGAAGAGGCGGAGATGGAAGAAGACGTCTCCAAGCCAGCGGCGGAAGAGGCCGAGGTTGAAGAAGATGCCTCCAAGGCAGCGGAGGAAGAGACCAAGGTCGAAGAAGATGTCTTTAAGCTAGCGACGGAAGAGACCAAGGCCGAGGAGGAACCCCCAAAGCCAACGGCGGAGGAACCCGTTCCACCGTCCATGGATGCCGCGGACGCGACGCCGTCACCGGCGCCCGTGGAAGCGGAAGCCAAATCAGTCGTCGCTGACGACGACGGCGCCAAGACCGTGGAGGCCATCGAGGAAACCGTAGTTCCCGTCGCTGCCGCCGCTCCACCGCCAACCGAAGAGGTACCACCCGCTGAGAAGGAAAGGGAGGAGAATCCCTCGTCGGAAGCGCCAGCCGCGTCGGCGGAGCCGCCCGAGGAGGTTTTCATCTGGGGCGCGCCCTTGCTCGGCGATGAGCGGAGCGACACGATCCTGCTTAAATTCTTACGGGCGCGGGACTTCAAGGTCAAGGAGGCCATGGCCATGCTGAAGAACGCCGTGCTCTGGCGGAAGGAATTCGGCATCGAGGCGCTCCTAACGGAGGACCTCGGCGTCCCAGAGCTGGATAAGGTGGTCTTCATGCACAGCACCGACCGGGAGGGCCATCCGGTGTGCTACAACGTCTACGGCGAGCTCCAGAGCAAGGAGCTCCACGCCCTCGCGTTCGCCGACGAGGAGAAGCGGAAACGTTTCCTGCGGTGGCGCATCCAATTCCTGGAGCGGGGCATCAGGGACCTGCTCGACTTAAGTCCCGGCGGTGTCTCGTCGATGGTGCAGGTCATAGATCTCAAGAACTCGATTGGGTTGGCAAAGAAGGAGCTGCGCCAAGCACTTGATCTGCTCCAAGATAACTACCCTGAGTTTGCTGCCAAACAGGTATAAGATCTTCTCCTCATCAACATTTACTGCCTTCATTTAACAATTCGTGCCTTTCAACTGTTCGATCTGAGTTCTCATGGAATCCGAGAATAATGTTGTGATGCTTAGTGCTCATCCTTTATTGATAAACTAGTTAATATTGGCTTTAAAGAATGCAAATTTATGGGATTTTGCCTCAGCATTAGCTTAGGTTACTACTGCTCCTACATGGATAAGCTAATTATTAGCCTTAAAGAATCCAACTTTATGGAATTCTACCTGAGTTGCCGAGGAGAATTGCAACCTTCTGTTCTCAGGTTGGTTTTTGTAGACTCTTAGGATCATCTCGCATTATCTGGGAATGAACTTCTTTGCTTCTCTTGTTATGCTCTGCATTCTCGTTGTAGCACATTTGTTCAGATTTCAACTGAAGTAGAAGAATACAAAGTACAAACTAAGGTGGTCAGGTTTTCAAATTTTGTCATCAAGTAGGATAAGAGGGAATCTGTCATGGGTCTCTTAAAAACATAGAAAGTGCTGTGTTTGGAGGTTATGATTGTTTGAGGACTAACTCTGGTTCTACTTGCTAGATCTTCATTAACGTTCCCTGGTGGTATCTGGCCTTCAATCGGATGATCAGCCCGTTTTTCACCCAAAGGACGAAGAGCAAGTTTGTTTTCGCAGGGCCATCAAGATCAGCTGAGACTCTTTTCAAGTATGCAGCAACATCTCGAACATATTCTTTGTGTTGCACCCATTTAGTAACTAGTTGAGAATTTTTAACCTTTTGTTGTTTGATTATTTTCACAGGTACGTTGCACCAGAACAAGTCCCAGTCCAATATGGTGGTCTGAGCAAGGAGAATGACTCAGAATTCACCATTGCTGATGCTGTTACTGAGATCACCATCAAGGCTTCAATGAAGCAGAGCATAGAGATACCAGTTTCTGAGGTAAGTACCTCCTTTAACAACTTAGATGCATATGCATAAACTGTCAACATGGTTTACTGCCTAACAAGAAAGTTCCATTTACAATTTTTTACATTAATTTGATGCTTCTGTAGGCATGTCTTCCTGTCTGGGAGCTTCGAGTTCTTGGTTGGGATGTAACAGTTGGAGTGGAGTTTGTGCCGCGCGCGGAGGATGGATATACAATCATCGTGCAGAAGGCGAGGAAGCTGTCGCCGAGTGATGAACCTGTCATGAATGGTAGTTACAAGGTTGGAGAGGTCGGCAGGGTGATTCTAACAGTGGACAACACTGCCTCCAAAAAGAAGAAGCTCCTCCTCTACAGATATAAGATAAAGGCTTCTACTGAATCTGTATGATTACATACAATTCATGTCTTTAGTTGCTCTTTTTAGTGCCTGTTGTTTTACATTGAATACCTTCTGAATAATTTATATTGTAAAATCTGAGTCCATTTGTTTTGTTCTCTTAGAAAGTTTTGTATTAATTTTGGGGGCTTAAACTCCCCTTGCTGCTGTCCTGTAAATTGATGTATACATTTGGTCTCAATGTGATTGCTTTTGGTAGAAACATTAATCACGGAAGCATCCATCCTTGTCTTTTACTCAATTTCTGGACTTCCATCACCTCTTTTTTCTTTGTTTCTTCTTCTGTCCTGTATCTGTCATTCTGACTGCTACCAACCTGTTTAAATGTCCTAAGGTTTGTTTTTCTTGCTGCAATCTTATGGTCTACCACTCTCAAAACAAATTCAACTTTGTTCCTCAATTGCAAGTGTTGAGACAAAATATCAAAGCTGACAAGGCCTCACAAAAACACCCATCTTTCCTCCTTTACTTTTCTGTCTAAATATATCAAGTTATTAATGGACTGTCAAAATGGATTGTAGTAACCAGTGGAGGTGAGTGTTGCCCTTGGTGAGCTGACCGAGGCACCATTCTGACCTCCCTTGTTCATGTTCATGGTGGTAGATGAATCCTATGTTAACTGGCTCAAGGTATCTTGCAATTTATTAATGGTTTGGGGAATGCCAACAACATATTGTTTCTGTTATCTGTTTGTGGAGAAAACACAAGTCAGCTCCTTGTTTCAACTTTCAAGTCATGCCCTTGGGATTCTCCTGTAGGAACAGTAAATTAACAGGGTTCAATTTTCAAGAACTGTTCACAGCATTGACTGCAGGCACAGGACTCCTCCAGCAACAACCATGTCCCATGTGTGCACATACTTGCCCTAATGATGCGAAGCTTCATTCACAGAGAAGAAGTAACAGATCTTTAGATAAAGGTGAGTACTTCTGCACTTGGTAGATTTGAGCTCCAAAGATGCTTTTATACTAATGCAATTACTTAGAGCCAACATCATCATGAGTTGGTCTAATTATATGCCAGCTCTGAATCTTTAAGTATGGCCACCAAATTCAGAACAGTTGTTGGAGATGCAGCACTGTCCCATGATCAACTGGCAAATCCAATGGAGCCTACCAGTTGGTTCCTTTGGCTGGGACACAGCAAGTGACCTTTACCAACACAAACTGCCACTCTCTCTCTCTCTCTCTCTCTCTCACACACACACACACACACAACACACACACAGATTTGCAAAGTGTCTTTGGACCACCATCTCACTTTTACTATCTCCAAGAAGAGCACCTTTAGCTTTTGCTTATTTGGTCCAAATCCTACAGTCCTACACCTCTGCTTGTTGTTTTCTTTTCTTTTTTGCAGGAGGTTTCTTTTAGTTAACAAAGGCTGTTGCCAGTGAGAAAGATGGGCTCCAATTTTAACTCTTTTACTCAGCTTTAAAGTTTAGGGGCTTGCTTCTATATGATAATAATCATTGGATCCCTCTTTGCAACCCAAGTGTGGGTACATGTCTGGTCTTTTTGACCACATGTACTATTGTCATTAAAACCTCTACTCATGTGCTCTTGTCACTATCATCTTATCATAACTATTCACATAAAATAGTCTTTTAATCCTTTCTTACTGATCTGATTTTGAGAAATAAGGCTCAAGATTTTACATCTTCCCTTCCTAATAAATGAGCTTTTAAATTCTGATCAGACACTACCTTTCCTTAAAGGCTTAAAGAATATGATAAACTTTAGCTCTGAAAATGTTAATGCAACAAAGTTAACCTTCCCAAATCTTGCCAAAGAACCAAACTGTAGCAATGCACATGGATCAAATCTTCTCACTTGGACCCTATGCATTGTAATGCTGAACTGACCTTTACAAAAGATTAATATATATTTTCTTCTTTATTTTATATAAGTTATATTGTCACCATAAAATCATTATTACACGATGTAACCCAAGTATAAAGATTAAATATCAAGAACATCAAATGTCTTAGGTTTTGAATATAAGTTCAATATAAGTAATTATCTTGAGACCAATTTTTCTAATTCGAGAGGGTATTTTTCATGACCATCACTACATGGAATTTCAGGAGACGGCTGAGAATAAATCATCAAAATGAAGATAGCAAAAATAATCTCATTCACTGAAAATAAAAAAAAGTCATAATTTATAAAAAAAACAAAGAAAAAAAGGAAAGCCTGCCGAAGCTCTACCAAGATCTTGGCATTTAGGCCCATTATCTTTTTCGGTGGAATAGGCCCATCATTTAAATTACAGATTTGCAAATCATAGTAATAAACAGATTGGGCCTCTGAAAGCCCACTTATTAAAGTCTTAAAGCCCATAAATTTTTTCATCACTCCGGCTTTTTATAGGCTGTGTTTGGTTGGGGTATAAACTAGGGAATAAGGATTTATTCCTTAGTTTATACCCAAACACCCATATTTATACCCAAATTTTGTGAAGGGCAGTTTTGCCATTAAAAAAATATTTATACTCAACTTGGGTATAAATATTGCCAAAACTTATACCTGCTAAAAGGCAGGTATTATATTATACCAAAGTTGGGTATAAATGTTAATAAACAAAATATTCAATAAAAAATTAATAAATTTAATATCTAATAAAAAATAAATTTGAAAAAAAATCAAATATGTATAAAATTAATTAATAAGTAAATATTTTAATAAAAAAACTTAAACTCTTTTATATAAAAAAAATTAATAAGAACCATATAATATGTGTAATATTATGTAAATATAATGAAAACAAATCCAACCGATAAATTACATTGTTAAGAAAATATAAAAAAATATATTTTATTTGTAATAATAAGTCTATTTAGTGATATAATTAATTCATCATAAAATCAAAGAAAATATTATTTTAGGTTTTTAATATTTTATAAATAAAATTATATAACTTATACTTATCTATTCTCATATTCAACCAAACACATATTGAAATAACTTACAAAATTCTTTATTTCTTAATCAAACGCAAATGAGAATAAAAATGGAGTATAACTATACCTATTCTCGGTATAACACATTATGAACCAAACACAGCCATAGAGAACTAGGAAGAAGACTTATGGCATAATACTGAATAAAAAGTAAAAGACTACACAACTCTAATCAAACTCGAGACTTCTTAATCATCATTGGCTCTTTATTTTTTTCACTGGAATTTTGTATAGTTATCGTGAAAAGAAAAACTTGTATATTTGTTTCTACATGAATAAATATACTTCTCAAAAGTTTGTTCCTTACTGATATGCTTTGAAATTTAATTCAGTGATAAATTTATCAGCGTCATTATGCATCATAATCGTTCGAATAATTGGGACAACAAATCACTCGTTCCATATAATACGTGTGTGTGTGGAGGGGGAGGTCTAAAGGGATCCACCTACGGAGGCTCGGGCGTGGAGCCACCGAAACTTAGATGATTTTAGGGCTTCTATTTTTTTATTTTGAATTGAGAATCCATATATAAACTTCATAAGGTTTGTGCTATTCAGTATATTATATTATCTACTATTTTCATATAAAAAAACTCTAATTATTGTTTAAAAATATAGTTCAATTAAAAATGAACATCATAAAATTTTTTGTATTTTGTTTGTATAATTTCTCTCTCTTAGGTCTATGATGTGCAACATTCCTAATGTTATATTGAACAATCAAAATGGTCTTCGTTCTTTGGTTGTTTTTATGCTGTCACTCACATAAATTTATGTGTTTGATTCTGTGATTTTATCATTTGCAATCATGAGCATCGATCAAGCAAGATTGGGTTCAACCGAGAAGAGAATAAATAAAGTCGAATCAATAGATGTAAAGTTTTTGGGGTACACATTCTTTTGGTGATGCCATATCTACATATACTATATATACATGCATATGTATTTAGTGGACTTCAAAATTTAAGATACCCCAAATAGATTGAGATCGAGAATATATCTTTTTAATTGATATATTCAAACCATTACCGGTTCTTAATTAATTAGGGGGAAAGACATAATTAGACATTTAGAATATATCTTTTTTGGAATTAGTAACTCATTAGGTCTCCATTTTAAATTGGTTCATACCCTCCTCTATTTTTTGTATTTTAATTTGATTTACTACTATGTCTCACCTTCAGCATTTTCTGACATGCTAGTTGAACATGAAATAAAATATTAACTTTCGTGCTTATCTCCCGTTCAAGTTTGAGTATTGTATACATGAATATTTTTTATTGAGGATCTCATCTGTCATAATTCGATACGATACAAACTAAATGAAGATGAAATATTGAAAATTGTTGTGCAATAAAAAGAAACTTTAGGATTCATATATGTAAAAATTTTAATCGAATAAAATATTGAAAAAGATGATTTTATTTTTGAAGGAATGAGAAAGAGAGAAAGATAGAGTTTCGTCTACACGGCGGGACTTCTTGCACGCGTCTGTTTGTATTCGTGATCATTTATAGCGGCTGTATGTATCGCTGCACTCTCACCCTGTCGAACGGCTTCACGCTCGTGTATCGCGCGCTGCTCCGTTACCGAACGACCGCTGTCACTCATCAACGCTCTGTTGCCATAATTGGAAGCATCAATCACACTCACAACAGTTTTTACCCAAGTTGACTAAGTGTTAATAACATTATGGTGGTGTCACTTCAATCTTACACCCAAACCTTGTTCATAAGCATGAGACACAAAACATTATGACATTATTATCAGACATTTGAAGCTATTTGAGATGACACCTGCAAACAGGACTAATAAAAAAAAACAAATCCATAAGTTGAGAATTAACAAAATGAACCAACCACCAAAAAACATGATAAAAAAAATATTTCTTGAGGTTTTATCAACAGAAGAATCATAAGAATAATATAAGCAAATGAAGTGGCAGAATGAATGCTGTCCACTGATCCACATGCATGAAAAACTAAACCATTTCCAGCAAGATTTTTTGAGACAGCACAAATACAGTGCAAGGGAAAAAGCTAGAAATAAAAAAAAGGAAAAAGGGAAAGAATAAATCAGAAACAAAAAAAAGAGGAATCCAATTTGTGGTGGTGTTCTTCCATCAAGTGGTGGTGGTGTTGGTGGCTGCTGGCAGATTTGAAGGGCCACATCTTAACAAGATATAACAAAGATGCATGAGAAGATGAGGAAGAGGTGATCCACAAGTAAATGTTATAGAAAAGCTCAAATTTCACTTTTATTTTGCAAATTTAGCCTATTTTTGTTTACATCAATATTTTCAAACTAGTTAAAACAATTTTAACATCTTACATGATTCACTAAAATAAAATTATTCAATAATGATTCGATAATCGTCACGCGTATAATTAAATATTATATCACGGACTTGCTTTTTTTGTAATTTATTACATCTAAATATTAATGTTATTTTAGATAAATAGTCTAAACTTTAGCTGATTTTAAATATGGTAAGAGTCACGTAAAATAAAATAACAAAATATTAATATTTATTTTTTAAAACTAAAAGTTCGTGATCTTCCTCTTCTTGACAAACATTCAAGTGATATTTAACATTTTCTTCTTAAATCTACCATCAATTTAAAATTTTATATTTTTTTGATAATTTTTTTATGTAAATATGTAACAAAAAGGAAAATATATTCCCATTATAATAAATTGATGAGAAAAGGAAATTAAAAATAAAAGGTATATAAATTTTTTATGTAAATGAATTTTAAAATCTCTTAATCTCATCACTCATTATTTATTCCTTCATTTCTACTTGTGGTTTTTTTATGCCTATTTAATTGTAATTTGTGGATGTTGCAATGAAATTGAACAGGGTGTGAAACTTTGAATATAATTTTTAATCGTAACCAAGTGGGACATTAATTAATTATTTTTTTCCATTTTGAGGCCACTATAATTGTTTATGGGATAATTCAGTTTGTGTAAGCAAAATAAATACAGCATCTCACTTTTTTTTTCCAACAGCTGATAAAAATACAAATCAAAGGTAGGAGATTATTCGAAAATAAGATTTAATGGCTTTATTATTTTAATCTCAAATACAAAATGTAACCTTTTCAGTCCCATCAATATATTTATATTTTTTGTAGTTTCAGATTCATATATCAATTAAGAAAATACACACCACAAAAATAAAGTGAAGCTACCAAAATGAAAAGAAAATTATGATCAAATAAGAAAAAAAAATAAATTTTAACCTAATCAAAATTTAACAGGAGGAATTTCCACCAGAAATTTCCTCCAATTAAAATCTGGATAAATCTTTTTTTTTCATACTTTTCTAAAATCAATTCATGAGTGCCCATAATAATTGTTTTTGCAAAGTTTTTGGCCAAGCTCATGAAACGAGATAATAACTATCATTATTCTAATTTTGTAGGGTTTTTGCAGTACAGTCTTTATATATGCGGGAGAGAAAAATACATATTTATAAAGGTAAATCATGCGAAAATACAAACTTTTCTATTTGTTGTAAATTTAGTTGGTTTCTTTTTTTTATCGAAAAATTATAAACATTTAAGTTTATTGTAAATAGGGATGACAAAACTTCCCGAAGTTCGAAGAACCCCGCGGGAAATTCCCGATCAGAGCCTCGACTTTGAAAAAAAAAATTTCCCTGCGGGGGCGGGGGCGGGGATGGGGGGCATAGTCCCTCGCATAATATTGTCCTGAATCTCCGATCTTCGCACATATATACACTTATTGAAATATTTTATAAATAATTATATCAATATAACACTATTTAAGTAATATTTATAAATATTTATTCATAAATATAAATTATAATATTTAAGTACATATATGAATAATATGATATTTTTATAAGAAAATATTCTTTTATTAAACTTTAGAGAATGAGAGTCCGCGCGAAGGTTCGGAAATCCTCGGGGATGAGGGCGGAGAATTTAATTCCTCCGACACGGGGATTCAAGGCGGGGGTTGAGATAGGGGTGGGTTGGCGGAGTCGAGGCGGAGAATATATCCCTGCCCGGAACAGGAGTAGGTGCCATCCCTAATTGTAAATTTAACTATTATAAAAATTGTTAAACATTGATTTGATGTTTGTCACATGAATAAGCAGAAGACATATCACGAATTATTAATTTTTTAAAAAATAATAATAATTATTTTGGTGTTCTATTTCGTACAATCGTCACATTGTCTAACGTTTAAACCATATATCTAAATGATATTAACTTAGATGTAATCGATGAAGAGAATAATAAGATAGTGATATGATATTTAATTATATGCTTATGGATTTTTGAGTCTTCATTTAACGATTTATTTAACAAACAATGTAAGTTGTTAGATTGTTATTAATTTAAAAGTTGATGATTTATTACGCATAAATAAATTTTCTGGCCAAATATGTCAATAAAATTAAAGTTTGGGTATTTTTTTATAACATTTGCCATATTTATAAAGGATTTAATGCATCTACTAAGCACTTGATGCTTAGTAAAAATATTGAGCATATCTTAATCATTTAATATATAATTAATGATGAATAATCTTAAAAAAAATTAAGTATGATCTTTTATTAATTGATGATTCATAATTGATTATGTATTATGTGGTTAAGATATGCTCAACATCTCTACTAAATATCAAATGTTTAATAAGTGAATAAAACCAATTTATAAATACATAGGAATCTAGAAGCATGTACCACACAACTAAAAAAATATAAGTAGTTTTAGTTTTAAAAACTGAATGTAAAAAAAATATAATTTTACATATAAATTTAATGATAATTTTTATGTGCTATAGATATACTATATTAAATATCTTATCATCTTCTCGACTCTAAATTAATCAAATACTAACTGTCTAAGATATCGAGAGCCGAAGCCGATATTCAAAACAAGGACACATGTAAATATGTAATCACTAAATTTTTAAATGATCTACGTCCCGATATTTGGATCATCCAAGTCACACATTAATACTGTTAATTTCATTCATTAATAAAATGATTCGCTCATGATTCAAATAAATTCACTAGTAAATAAATAACTTCTACTAAAATTATCAATAAAATTGGAGCGAGTGATAAGCAGCTTCTTACCGATTAAACATGTCTCAAGTTCGATCTTTATAAATACAAAAAATCTCCGTTGAAAATCTTACTTATCATAGTTAAATATATAACTCGAGGTGACACTAAATTGATCAGACTATAATGAAGTTGATTTAGCTTATGAATATTATGTTTTTTGTCGTCATGAGGATTGGATGATGACGTCGCTTTTTAAATAGTAGAATGACAATCGAAAAAAGGAACTCTTAATTATTAATGACAATAAGACACAAATGACTATTATATAACACTTGCCAATATGCAACTATATGAAAAAAGAATCACGACAATTTGTTAAACGAATAACTCCTATTTAAACCAACTAACTTTTATTTATATTACAAAGGAGAAATATGCTAATTTATGATTCAATCAATCTGGTTAATTCCATTGAATGGATAAGCTCTTAGAAAGATCGAAGAGGCAGCAATGCACCCATTTGCATAGAGTTGACTTCCAAGAAATTTAAATACATCTTATTTAATTACTTTATATACAATTTATTGAACTTTTTAATTAAGATGAAGTGCACATACTTGTTGATCCATGTAGGCAATAAAATGGTGTAGTACATGTTTCTCTACTTCTTGCATACAATATGTTTTCATTGGATCAAGACACAGCATTCTTCAATTGACTTAAAATAATTATTAATTAATCCCACACATAGTGACCTCAGAAACATATAAAGAATTCATATATTTGGAGCACTAACTAAATAAATAATATTAGAGTGCAACACATATATAGGTAGCCAAGTTGCTCCCCACAATGAACAATTCATCACCTTAATATGAAAGTATAATTTTATGCATAGATATTTATGCTGTGATAATGACTAGTATTTTTTTTATTTTATTTTCGTTATATGAGCCAATGCTAATTAGAGGCACATATCATTCAACTTCTGACTTCATCCTTTTCTATATCAATCACTAATAAACACAATATACATTTGAAAGTATATATATATTATATATATATATATAAGTTTTAAGACTTTTTTGGAAGATCTTCGATATCCAGGGCTACTAGCATCTGACTAATTCGAAGTCGAAGTAAAGAGCAGAACGATATCCCTCTGACCAAATTGGCGACTCCGAAGTTCGAATTCAGGACTACTAGCTCCCGATCTCTTAACTCCGGACATACCCCCGTTAATCAGGCGTACTTGATTTTAGGTTTTAAGACTTTGAAATCCTATTTTCACAACTATTACTTAATTTTTTTTAAAATACTCTTAATTTCTTCAATAATAAATATTAAATACACAAGGCCAATAAATCACAAAATGGAACATAATATATATTCATGAATTTAATGAAAATATACCTTACTTCATCTTGTCTCCTTTTTGAACTCTTCAATATGAAATACGTGATTGAAAAATATAAGTAAAAAAATTATAAATTTTAAATATATATCTTAAATTTAATGATCTATAAAATAAAAAAATATTTATTAAACTCATATATTTACTATTTTAATTATCATCATAATTTTTTTAAAATTTCAACTCGATTAATCTATCACGTCAAATCATAAGTCTAATTATGACAAATTAAATTTTCAAGTACCACTTTTGCGTAAAACCCATATATTCATATGCACACTACTTACATAAATTCGCATAGTACTATTATTTTATTCCAATTAATTTTTCTTTTAAAATAATTGTTGACCTATCTATTGACACGTGGACCCATTTGGTTCGCTTAAAAAATAGTAAACGGTGCCTTAGTCGAATCAGCCAATCCCCTTTAGCCGCAATCTTTCCCCTGTGCGCAGCCGCATAAATAACCCCGTAAGGATAAAAGATCTGAGCCGTCCGATAGGCACCTCGATGGGAAATCCCATAGCGCGCACACAAGTCTCTCTATGCGTCCTCCTCCGTGTTAAAGAGCAGTGGTGGGTGACCTGCTGCTCCCGGTGTCGCTTGCCACGTCGCTCTCTTTGACCGACTGCGCCGGTCATCCTCTTCCTCTCTCCTCTTCTTTCTCTCTCCTTTTCGCCACCGTCGTCTCCCCTCTTCTCGACGCTTCGCCCCCAATTTGTAACATTTTATAGGGTTTTCTGCTTCCTCTTCGAGCTCTCCGTCGCCATTAATGGAAGCTTGGCCTCGCTCGGACTCGCAACGCTCGTCGTCCTCACTCCGCTACTGCTACTGCCGCTGCTTCCGCCGCTGTTGCCGCTGCGTCTGTTGCTGTTACTGCTGCTCCGATCTCCAGGGTTAGGGTTTTTTTTCTTCGTTTGCTGTCGTCGTTCTTCCCGTTGCTTTGATTTCGATTGAGTCGGTTCGGTATGGATCTGAGCTTCCCTCAGTCGAGCCTCTCTCTGGGATTCCATGCGGCAGCACCCGTGTCGGCGGCGCCGGCGGTTGCGCGCCCTCCCGCGGCCGATGATTCGATTTCTCTCCAGATTGAGCCCGGCACCCGGGACCCGCCGGAAAATCACCGGTCGATCGCCTTGCAGCTCCTCGACCAGCAGCCGGAGAGCCTCCGCGACGCTTCCGTAGGCCCCGGCGGCGGGGCGGTTGACTCCGACGACGGGGAGGAGGAGGAAGGGGAGGAGGAGGATGAGGAAGAAGAAGAGGAGGTCAAAATCCTGGGGTACTCCATGTGCATCAAGCGGCAGCGGCGCGGGGAGTCCTCGTCATCATGTTCGTCTTCCTCTGTCGCCCCCGCCAAGAGAGCGAGGACGCAGGTGGATTTAGCGGCGCGACAGGCTCACGTCAAGGCATGGGGGAATCAGCCGCTGCCGCTGGCTGATCCGGACGTGTACGAGATCATGGAGAAAGAGAAGCGGCGGCAGGTGATGGGGATCGAGCTGATTGCCTCCGAGAACTTCGTCTGCCGTGCTGTTCTCGATGCCCTTGGAAGTCACCTGACGAACAAGTACTCTGAGGGGTTGCCCGGTGCCCGGTACTATTTGGGGAACGATTACATTGATCAGATTGAGCGGCTTTGCATTGAACGTGCTCTTGCTGCGTTTGATCTTGATCCCGAATGCTGGGGTGTCAACGTTCAGCCCTACTCCTGCACCTCTGCAAATTTTGCAGTGTATACAGGACTTTTGCTTCCGAAGGACCGAATTATGGGGTTGGATTCTCCCTCTGGTGGGCATGTTAGCCATGGATATTATGCTCCCAGCGGCAAGAAAGTATCAGGGGCTTCCATATTCTTTGAGAGCCTGTCATATAAAGTGAACCCTAAGACAGGATACATAGACTTTGATAAGCTGGAAGAGAGGGCAATGGATTATCGCCCAAAGATACTGATTTGTGGTGGGAGCTCATACCCGAGGGAATGGGATTATGCTCGGTTCAGACAGATTGCTGATAAGTGTGGTGCAGTTTTGATGTGTGATATGGCACATATCAGTGGCATTGTTGCAGCAAAGGTGCACTTCATCTTCTAGGATATCCTTTCTTTCTTTTTATGTTCTTGAAGGGCAGTTTTTTTGTTTCCAACTATTTTTGGTTTAAAAATAGCTCTTTGCAATAGTTTGCACTCTATATGTGTTTTTGTAATTGGATAGTGCTAGTTACTGGTGTGCATCTAATAATGTTTTCGTTGTCAGAATTGGTATTTACTTCAATTATTTGTTTCATCTTCTCTTGAAATTTAAGATGGCAAATGGTTAAGAAAAATTCAGTACTCATGTATCTTCAACTCGAAAGGTATTATTAATCCAATTTTGTGTGGTTATGTTACACAATGTATACCTGAAAATAGATTATGTGGAATTATAAATTATCTTCCATGAAATAAGGGACTTATTAAAGTTCATGTATTCGTGGTGAGGATATCATGAAAATCATCTTATCCTTGAATATTAAAATTTGTGAGTGATAACTTTTTTTCACAGTTTTAGTATTACTTCATATTATTGTTTAACATTAAAAAATATTATGCAATTATTCTTTTTTTAACCTTAGGCATATAGCAGTATGATGGATGCAAAATTTCTGCAAATTCCATATTTATCAAATTACAGAAACAAACTTAAAGTTTCTGTTCAAGTACTTACTTACTGAGTTTCTTCTTTTGTTGATGAGTGATGTTTTACAGCATAATATGTTATCATTATATTGATCGAAACTTACAACAAACTGTTTAATATGTCTAATATCTTTGTGTTTTTCTTCATGCAGGAGTGCCTCAGTCCATTTGACTATTGTGACGTTGTAACTTCAACTACACACAAGAGCCTTCGAGGTCCTAGGGGTGGTATAATATTTTTTAGGAAAGGAAAAAAACAGAAGAAGCCAGGCTTCTTTTCATGTCAAACAGATGAAAGTATGAAGTATGATTTCGAGGACAGAATAAACTTTGCGGTCTTCCCATCACTTCAAGGGGGACCTCATAATAACCATATAGCTGCTCTAGCTATAGCGTTAAAGCAAGTAGCGACACCTGAATACAAAGCATACATCCAACAGGTTAAGAGAAATGCTCAAACTTTAGCTTCTGCTTTAATGAGAAGAAATTGCAGATTGGTCACTGGGGGTACAGACAACCATTTGGTGCTTTGGGACCTTAGAACATTTGGGTTGACAGGTAATTGATAAGATCTTTTTCAATTTCTTCCTTGCTTACCGACTTCCCATTAGAAATTTTCTTTTGAGCACTACATTATACCAATGTATATATGCAAACATCATACATGCACTGGTCACCTGTCAACTTATACCAATATTCTAGAATAGTGTATAAAGGCGCTACCAAATCTTCTAATGCATGTGTGTACATTTTCCAATGAGTTTTCAGTTGTATCACTTTCGCAATCATGTTTGGGTTGTTACAGAGTTGAATGTCTCCCTTGAGAAAAAAAAACTATAGTTTCGTATTTTTGCACAAGTATTAACAAAAGCGTGATATAAACAGTTTTCAGTTCCTTGTTGAAAAGAAATGGCGACTTCTAGATTAACCTCTGAGGTTGTTCGACATAATTCTAATGGGGAGATCCATAAAGAAACAGAGTTAGATTGGTTTCTAGCTTAGGATTCCTTTGGGCTTACTGAATTGTCTCATGAATTATGGAACTTCCAATGAGTGGCATGATCTTAGTCATGCATTTCCTGAAAAAAACTGTCAGGCAAGTGGGGTGATCTTCGTTTTCAGGTTTTTTTATTTGGTGTTTTCCAAAAATGTCATTCCTCGTTGGCTATCCAGAAGAAGGCAAGATCTCATTTGGGTTCTTAATCACAATCCTTTCATTTTAAACCCCCTCCCCTAACCCCCAAAATAAGAAAGCTTACCAGTTTTCTTTATATTCTGTATAAATTCAAACTCTTCTCTCCCTTGCTCTGGTGTAATTTCCATTGGAACAGGGGTCCAATGCACTAGTAAGTAAAAAAATCATTGATGTTCTCGGTTGGGGATGCAGAAAATTGGATTCCTTTGCACTTTCGTCAAGTTGATCATAGTGTTTTATTTACTTAGAATGTGTTTTCTTTTCGGAACGCATCCTTTCTTAATACTGTGATGCAGAAAGATGCATTCCTTTTTTGGATTAGATCCTGTTAGATGCTGTCAAGCATGCATCTTTTGCCTTTGGCTTTTGCGCATGTTGTAGGCATCACTCTACTGTCTGATCATCCTTTATTTACTGGGATTTTTCCAGGAGCGCTTTTGAATGCTATTGCATATACTTGTGCGAATACATCTTTTCTTAATCACACTGGTGGATTCATGAACACATGGTTACTCCAGCACTGTTTATTTTTTGGTTATTTCCATTCTTCTCTTTTGAACTATCGCGAAACTTTAGATCTACCCCTCAACTATAAAATTGGCAGAAGTAGGTTTAAGTTTTTTTTCGATTGATCAGTTTTATTCAATCGTCTAGTTTTAAATTTACTCAAACTTTTTGATTTATTAAATTAGCAATTTACCCTCATCTTCTCTCCTCTCGTTCCTCTCTCTCTTTTCCTCTCTCCTCTCTCACGCAGGCGAGCAGCGCATCGACGCTCGTGGAAAGGAGAAAAAGAGGGAAGAGAGAGAAAGAGAGAGAGAGAGGAGAGAGAGAAAGAGGGTAAATTGATAATTTAATAAATCAAAATAATTTGAGTAAATTCAAAATTGGACGATTGAATAAAAATGGTCAATCGAAAAAAGTTTAAACCTACTTCTGTCTGATTTTATAAAATAGGGGTAGATCTAAAAGTTCGCGATAGTTCGGGGAAGGAAAATGGAAATAACCCTTTATTTTTTCTACTGTATTCTGGAACAAGTAGTTTCAAATTGGAGATCCATCGAGGATAAACCATAGAAACACATTTCATCTAGAAATTTTTTGCGTTAACTTTGAATTTGTAATTTTGTTTTTTTCTTGTGTTCTTTTTACTTCAATTATCTCCTTGATATGGAGTTTGTTCATTAATAAACTTTTGCATCTAAACTCCATCTTTCTCTTATCATGAACAGGTAAGATCTTTGAGAAGGTCTGTGAGTTATGTCACATTTCTGTGAATAAAACCTCAATATGTGGTGACAATGGTGCTATTTCTCTGACAGGGGTGAGAATAGGTAATGTCTAATACATTTGCTTATATCAAAAGTTTAAATCTAGGGATGTTGTAGATTTGAAGAACTTGTGCATCTTCAGGTACGCCTGCAATGACAACAAGAGGATGCCTAGAAGGGGATTTTGAAACAATTGCGGAGTTTCTTGTCAGGGCTGCACAGATAGCAAATAATATACAGAAGGAACATGGAAAATTCCTAAAGGAATTTCCTAAGGGCATGGAGGGCACCAAGGATATTGTGGAACTCCGCAACTGGGTTGAATCATTTGCTTCACAATTCGCCATGCCAGGATTTGATGTATGACTATTTGAAATAGACAAACCTGCAGAGAACAAGATGCGGTAACAAGGCTTGCAAGCTTCTGCTTTCTTGAGCTTCAGATTTCGTTGTACATGTCAATCTTGTCATTTTTGGATTAGCCATGTAAAAAGGAAAAATTACCCTCCATTCTTGACCCTTCCCTTAAATATTATTATTGTGCTATTAGGCATCAACCTACCTATGATTTGTCAGCTGCGGTTATACTCGGATTATTTTTGAAGAAATAAACCCAAACGATAAAAATTCTTTGGTGTTGTATCGTTGAATTGGAAGCTGTCGCCTTTTATGCAACTTTCTTGCGTGCTATACCTTGTTGTATGCTTGTTATCAACAGTAAATGAGCAAATTTTTTTCCTGCAGCTTTACATACTTTGATCGTGGGTTTTGAATGGGCGGTTCTACTTTGTTATTGCCTTCTTGGTTTAAATTCCTTTTGCAGCAGGTTGGCAACAGATTTGACTATGGAAATGTTCGTGGATTTTTCAGGGCACAACCGATGAAAAGGGGAAAAAAATACGAAATAAGGTATTTCTGTATCTCCTTGGTTCCATATTCCTTTTTTTTATGGAAGGCACTATTTGATTGTTATGTTACCCATTGTTTTGAATGGCCTGTAGGGACCTCTGGGTGGTATTGCTCCGGGTTTGGACAAGGGAAGGAGATGCACCTACCATGCGGTTGGACTGTCCTGTTATCATCCCCCTTCTGTGTCAGAGACGAAACTTTGCTTTCGCGGGGCTGGAAATGTTCCAACTCTTAGGAACAGTAGAAACTTGGAAGATGGAAAGATATGTCAGGGCTCCGGGCCAGGGCATGAAAGAGCTTGAGCAGTGCAAGTTTAGGCTTTGGGGGGATGAAATTGAAAGGGACATGAACGAGATATGTGGGGCACTGTCAGGCAGCTCGTTCAGAAAATCTTGTCTCATCATTTCCTCGAGTCATTAACTAACACATGTCAGACAAAACAAAAACCTTATTTCTTTTTTTTTTATCGTTTTTGTTGCCACATAGTTTG
This sequence comes from Pontederia paniculata, assembly GCA_001647135.1. Classification (NCBI taxonomy): domain Eukaryota; kingdom Viridiplantae; phylum Streptophyta; class Magnoliopsida; order Commelinales; family Pontederiaceae; genus Pontederia; species Pontederia paniculata. Next base: position 55,080 of record LTAE01002188.1, on the reverse strand, counting down.
CACTTTGCAGCCCCCTCTTCCTCTTTTCCCCCCTTATTTTTGCCCCAGTAGCAAAATCATATCGATATTAGCTTGAAAAGATAGAAAGAAGGCCATCATGCATGCCATTACAATTTTCCTGTACAGAATTACTGTCACAATCCACGTCTATCTAGTATTTTTACATCTCACTCAACCCCTTTTATGAGAGAAATAGAGAGGTGTTCTGTTGCACCTCACAGCCCCTTTATTAGAGAGAGAGAGAGAGTGAGAGAGAGAGAGAGAGTGAGAGTGAGAGTGAGAGAGAGAGAGAGAGAGAGAGAGAGAGAGAGAGAGAGAGAGAGAGATCTATTGCACCTCACTGAAGCATGTCCTATTCTACAAGTAAGCCCACCACCGAAGCTTCCACCACCCACTCACAGCCTATGGAACTAGAATACCTATTCTTCCTCTTTTATAATTGCATCGCGCACAAACATCCAACTCTCGCCCATATCTTTCTCTGTACCAAAAAGAGTTTGCTACAAGATCTTCATCTATAATTGGAACATTTAAAAGTTGAGCAACACAAGAAAGGGGAAAAGAACAGAGAGAAAAAAAAAGTGCACCATCTTATCTTTTCTTTCATTCCTTGATTTCTTCCTCTCCTTTTTTTTTTTTGCTGAATAATATCAGCGTATCTTTTTTATTCCTCTGTCCCTAGACTATCTTTCATCTTATCTGTGGCTACATATATCCAATAGCTTCTTCCTCCCCTCAACGATCTCATCAAACAAGTCATCAAGGTGCACAGTAATGCTCTCAGTTCCAGACCTCAAGAGCCCAAGCCACGCCTTCAAGCTCTCAACTCTCACCTGTAGCTCCCCTCTGCTGCCCTCCAGCTCCCCCCTCAGCTCCTCCATGCAGGCCTTCACCCTCCTGAACTCATGCAGCAAGATGCCGGGCCTCGCCTCCTGCATTCTCCCTATCTGCCCGATCAACCTCTGCTGCACTCTCCCCATGGACGCCATGAAACCCGAGCTGATCAGGCACTGCGAGACATCGACGTCCGCGGCCGGGGCCGCCCCGGCCGCCATGTTCGAGCTGTAATGCGGCAGCCAATGCACCAACCCCCACAGAAGGATCAAGAGGAGGAAGGAGCTCACGTTCCTCATCGCGTACAGCACTCCCCTGAACCCATGGAATCCATTGATCAGCTTCGACTCCATGGGGGCCTTCTCGTCGAACCGGAGGCCGAGCGGTTCGATCCTCGTCTCCATTAGCACCCTGTTCTCCTCCACCAGCCCCGTGGCTTCTCTCCTGCAGACGGAGATCGCACGAATTGCCTGCAGACAACATCCAATGAAGGCGATCATTTTACGATCACATGCGTGCTTCGCCAGGAACCAAAAGTTGATACGTTAATTGTATATATAAAGCAATCGAAGCTTCGGAAACAAATGTAAAAGCAATCAATGGCGAATAGAGAGAGAGAGAGAGAGAGAGAGAGAGAAGGTAGTCTGGTAGCAATGATTAGTGCTTCCTTTTGAGAGGAGGAAAGGGATGACTGGAACTGTGCAATCTCCATTGTTTTGTTTTGTTTTGTTTTGTTTACTCTCCTACGTACCATTCACTTGGTCTCGTCTTCAAGGTTTGAGCGAGCCGCAAAGTGTTGGTAAATACTACACCAACCAAAAGTAGACTGATAAATGAGAACCCACCCCTCAATTTGACTATAAAAAAGATTTTAGAGTCATATTTTTAAATATATGAAATTTTGTATAATCTAAAATGATTTAATATATGTGATTAAAAATAAGTAATTTATTTAAGATACATATTTTTTACTTATTTTTATTAATTTTATATCTTAAATTCAATTGTCCAAATAATATGATACACAGTGATGTTCTATTTAAATAAGATGCATCTCCATTAAATTCGAAATTTATGTATCTCTTTATCTTTAATATCTTTTTCTATATTAAATTATGGTCCTCCTTTTCTAATTGAAAAGAAAAATATAACGATAAACAATTCCTTCTCTCGAATTCAAATCTACACTAATATAGTATTTATTACAATTATTAAAATTTTTAGTTAAAATTATTTTGAATAAAAAATGTTGAATTAATAGTAATTCTGACGTGTTACGTATTTTTCCCTCGTTGTTTTTTTTTTCGATACATAAATGGAGCCGAAGCTCAAAGAAAAAATAATATAAAAAAAAACTTAGCAGCTACAAAAATGGAGTATATAAATTCCAACCAAATCTACGAATAATAGTCCTCCAATTTCGTTTGGTGGCTGCTCGAAGTAATGTGTGCTTAAAGATAGACTTAGTGCAAAGTTTGCCACATTGATATTACTCTGATCAACTAAACCAAACTTGAACATAAATATTAGAAAAAAAAAATTAAGGCATTCTTCCAAATTTTGAAAACAATGTGGCTGCAATTTTTAGTGCACAAAATTAATGTGGACGTTTTATTTTGTTGGCATTCCTTGAAGATTGCAATCTTATCTTATGCAATATATACAAGTATTATATATGCATCTAAAGGCCGAATCACTTTGACTAGAATCCTGAAAACGGCGCCTGCGATTTGTTGGGGACCAAAATAAGAGATGATTAGCAAACACAGGGAGAAAATAAAAAGGCCTCCTTTCTTCCTCTCTTCTTCTGGTTTGCTTCATTTGACTCCACATTTCTCCTTCCATCATTCCTCTCTCTCTCTCTCCTTTCCCTTGCAAACTTCCCCTATTAGTCCTCAAACAAGTCTTGTCGCCATCCTACTTTTCTTAACATTCTGAGAGGAGAGAGAGAGAGAGAGAGAATAAAAGGTGGAGGGTTGTACACATATGATTGTAGTCTAATACTCTATGAAAAAGTAACCAACATTTTCAAGAGAAGAATGGTCATATTTTGGCATGAGTGTGCTTTTTTTTTTCTCTTCTTCCATTGGCCAAGTGCTTTTTTTTTTCGATTTAAACCCATCGATTTCCAGGACTATTATCATCTGACTAATTCGATGTTCGGACGGGTGCATCGAAGATAAATCCTGACCTAAAGTGGTCTCGCTGAGAATCGAACCCGGGGCTACTATCTCCCGTCCTCCCAGGACACAACTACTGTCTCAATCAATCTTGATTTGGCCAAGTGCCATTTAAAAATGGAGGGAGAAAGTGGTTCCAGAATAATTTCTCCTTTTTTTTTTCTCTTGCTATTTGTTCTCTGCAGGCTGCAGAATCAAAGTGTTAAGGGCTCTGTAATCATTTGGCTCATGTGACATGATTGGGGGCACAATCTTAAGGGGAGGAGGGGGTTCATGCTCCCAAATGATGATTAATGATGGCAGGCCACTGGATTGGATTCTAAGGCAGTATGGAATGTCCTTTTTGAAGCATCAATCCGTACTACAAAGGCTGGCCCTAGCTTAGCCTTGTAGAATGAATGACCTTACTGAGATACGCCGCCACTTTTCTTTTCTTATGAGAAGGAAATAACAATTGAAAAACAATTTATTTTCTCAAAAGAAAAAAAGTGTGTACTATATTTTTCATAAGTTTAATTCAGAATCAATTAATTCAAAGTCTCAATCTCTTTTTTTTAAAGGAAATTGCATTATCTTATTAAAATTTAAAAAATCTATTGATAAAATACGGAGGAGGTCTGGCCTCCTTCCAAAAGAAATTACTTGGCGATTGTTTACCAAGGAATGCTAAATAATCAGTCGCCAGATTGCAAGATCATGAAATACATACATATGTAAAATTTTCAAAAAGAAAGTTTGAGTCTCTGAATCTCCTCAATCATACTTTTCAAGCGCATTACGATTTTACCGGCTTAGATATGTAATGCACCAGAGTGGTAGAGTCAGACTTCGCAATTAATCTCATGATTCCCAGTTGTTCACATTTTCTGATTCCTTGAAGCATCGCCCAAGTCTCCGCCTCCAGAGCATAGTCGAAATCCTTTTGCAGTGCACCTGCACGGACAACAGATGAGTTAGACGATCGGATAATAATCAACAGATGAGTCGCAATCTCGTACTAAAGGTTAATTTGCTTGTCAATTAAACCACTCCATTGAGTTATGGTACATTTGATTATACAAAAGCTTATATGTATAACTCAAACACTCTTCAAATTTTGGTTACCAAAATGCATTGGAATTTTCCTTTTTCTGAATATCATGTGCTTGAACATTTTATTTTCAGAAGCTACATTTTTAAAATGACAAACAAGATGTGTAGTTCTCTGCTTGGTTATTGATTGGATGGCAAAAAGACCAAACTTGTCTTTTGACCAGTCACAGGAGGGCTAAGATGATGATCCAATGCAGTAGAACAACTGCTGAAGAAGATTCCTGGGGGGAGTAGTCTGCAGCAGCCTTAATTTCATTCTATCCCTCTGAAAGTGTTTATAATTAGGAGCTCTGTGTGTGTCAGTCAGTGTGATGTAAAAATGACAGCAATGACAGATTAACAAGAGATACTTAGGGTCATTAATTAGATGTGTGCATGTTTGCCACAAAACAGATGGATGCATGGGGTTAGGCAAGTTGTTGTTATCAAATTTGAATGCGAAAACAACAAGAAACCAATCTGTAGAAGAAGATGAAACATTTTGTAGGACTAAAGAAAGCTACTCATGGCCAGTTGATGATCACTTTGTCGATGGCGGTTAATATCGAATCGCAGTGCGACATATATCGATCGCGTATTAACACAATGAATCAGACCATGATCAGTCAGCTCCTTGTTGGTTATATAAATCATACATGAACTAAACTTTTAGTGCAATGCACATTAATCTCCATATTTTTTTATATGATCATGAGTGCCTGTAATGTGTATGGACATGTCAAATACTCCATACTTGTGTCATCATTGGAAGCCTGAAGTCATTGTTAGGATGTCAGTGCCAGAGAAGAAAACACTGCCCTCCATTAAATTTATGCTTTCCATGGTACACATAATTAGAGTGTTAGAATGACTGAGTTTGCAGGAGGAAGTAAATACTTTGAATAATGCAAGGAAGAGGAGGGAGGAAATGAAATAGTTTTATTTCTCATACAGCTTTTGTTTACTGTAGCAAATAGGCCACCTTGGTTTCAGAATTGAGAGTGCAACAGAAAACAATTTTTAACTGTTGACATGCAGAAACTGTGCTAATGTGAGAGATGGATGTAAAGTACAGAAAGAGAAAAGCAAACAGATCAGTAGAAGAATCTCCATTATGTGTTAGGAGGGCACAGCTTGTCATCATAAATTCTCATTGTTTGTTAGACACTGTTCTGTGCTTTGCTCAATGGTACAGGCCTAATCTTTCTTCTGCAGTGCCCCACCCTACCAAAGGGCTTACCAACATCCCCATTACTTTCTCTCTCATTCAATTGGCTTGTTGAACCATTTTCAGAAACCAACTAATGCTGTTGCCATTCTAGGCTGAACAATGCAGCAACCACCAAGTAGCCAGCGATGCGGTTCTCCGGCGAGAGCGACTGCTGGGGCGCTGAATTGTGCAGTATCTACTTATCGTAAGCATAAATTAGCATCAAGAACCATCAGATTGAGTTATCAATATGCGATCCTTAATATCCGGTATAACTAATGAGAGAGAATTCATATTCTGCAAAGTTCATGCACTGATACATCTCCCACATTCAGTGGTTGTCAGTGCTCTGGCGTAGGTAGCATTTCACACTGGCAACATGACAGAAATCAGGACCATTCTCAAAAGTGACCACCTCCACAAAGAGTGAGAAGCCAAATTTCTGTCTCTCTGACCTGCATTTGTTGGAGGAGAAATTTGCTGTGAGAAAAGATTTGATTGCCCCCCATCTTTCACTACTCATTTGAGATATTATAAATATATAATAGTATATAATAGAATATATGTTATACTGCATATAGTTTGGAGACTTCATGCTCTTGCTCTATTTAAAGTTTGACAAACTCTTTTAATCTTCTTTTTGCAAGTGATATAAGAAAACTGCACTGGAAAGAGACTTATCAGAACTGTTAGGCCCTTAACTGTAATAGCTACCTCAGTTGTCATAAGAGACCTTTTTTCTTATTGTCTGCTAATTATTAGTAAGTGGTGGAAAAGATTAATGGCCATGACAACCTGTTTATCTGTCATGAAGGCCATCATATAAAATCTTTCTCAATCATCCTTTTTCTTTTCTGAAATCAAAGAAACCAATACATAGTTGTTAACTTCTTTCATTTATCTTATTTTCTTCTGGTTGAATATGTCAAAACGTTTAAATTTTACTTTTTGGCAACTATTTTGGATTGGATTTCAGTAGTGATGAGCCTTTTAATCCTCATATTAGTGCATGTTGATATGATTGCAGATGATCTTATAATGATTTCAGAAGCCACTTGGTTTATGCGGATAATGCGGAGACACTAAGCATAGCATCCATAATCAAACCAAGGAGTTTGTTCTTCCCAAATTCCTGTTGCACTTGTATATTAATTCTTATATCATGATTCTTAAAATTTGAAATTATGATTTCTTCTGATTCGTTATTGCAGAATTGCTTCAAGGAATATTGGGATCATAATGAAGCAGAAGAACTAAGAAATGGTGGCCAACTAACTGATGGACATGGTGGAGGGCACTTTTAGATATCTCCAAAGCAGGACAGGAGATTCAGTTCCAAAACTGTGGCCTACCAGCACTTGCAAACATGCTATCATGGTGCAAAATACAGGGATAAATGTGGGAAACTGTCTAAAAGCTTGAAAGGACTTCAATCAGAACACACACTTATCTTTCTTTCTCATTGATCCTACTTGAATTGAATTATTGGATCATTGCTGATTGTATGTGGGTTTTTATTTTTTTTTTTAATGTCATTTCTCTTTGCTCTTGAGATGAATGTCAGAAATAGATTTAGTTAATCAGGATGTATCGACAGGCTTTCTAAACCCACAGGTCTTTTTTTTTTCTCGGACTTACTAGAAAAGATAAAATTAGGAATAACCATGTATGTGAACGAGTCAGAGTGACCCTATTAACGAGAAGATGATAGATAATCGTTTGAGGTGGTTTGATCATGTTCAGAGAAGGTCATTAGATGTGCTAGTAAAGATGGTAGATCAAACAATCTGAAGTTCGATTAAAAAAGGGAGAAAAAGATAAGGCGGACACTTGGCAAGCTAATAGAACGAGATCTATTGGCGAATAATATACTCAAAGATTTGGTTACTGATAGCGCAATGACATCGTATGATCCATATAGCCGACCCCACCTAGTGGGTTAAGACTTTGTTGTTGTTGTTGTGGTGATCTTCGTCGTCTTTGCTCTTGCATGATGAGTCTGAATACTACTTGATCTACATATAGTTTTGGTGAATACAATGACTTAACTCATCACTAGAAGTGTGACTAATATCAAAGTGGTTGAGATGGAGTAGGGAGCAATTTCTAGTCAATTAAGCAGATTTCGAGTTCAAACTCTTGCATCCTTTCATATGTAAAAGGTTTTCTTTGGGCTTCACCCACTATAGTCATACGATTCGAGACGGCATTAGATTAGTCGGGTTGATAATGGTCTAATGCTCACTCTTTGGAAAGTGGCCACCATATGTTGCTGGAGTTTGATGTATAGCTTACCACTCTGAATTAATCGAAGAAAAAAAATTGTGTAGCTAAAATTCCTCAGAATGCAGGAAATTATCATGTGAGGGAATGGAAGCAGCTTTATGTGAATTCTGATAATCAATTAATACACACGTCTATTGTAACGCCCCCAACCCCATTCAAGAAATTGTTCGCTTTGGGCCCATGGCCCGCACGAATTTAAAATGCGTCTTCGGTAGTATCAGAGTTGCACAACGGCCCATTCTCTTTACCCCTCAGATATTGTCCGCTTTGGATTCTAGAGGTGGCCCCTACGGAGTCTCTTTACTCCGCATGACACTTAGCCCCTCACGATTTTCTTCCAACGCGTCTTGAATGGTGAGGAAGATGGTCACTTATAAGTCCATGACCACCTCCGTGTTTTGCNTGGCCCCTACGGAGTCTCTTTACTCCGCATGACACTTAGCCCCTCACGATTTTCTTCCAACGCGTCTTGAATGGTGAGGAAGATGGTCACTTATAAGTCCATGACCACCTCCGTGTTTTGCTCATGTGGGACTAAACCCTTGGCATTGCCATTGGGTCTTTACATTCTTCCCCCTTGGGGGCTCAACGTCCTCGTTGAGTAGTCCCACATGATTCAAGTGAGCACGCGAGGTTGGCTCTGATACCAATTTGTAACGCCCTCAACCCCATTCAAGAAATTGTTCGCTTTGGGCACGGTTTTAATTAACATTGGGTCTTTACATCAATCCTACAATTTAATTAACATTGGGGTTAGCTCTCGATGATATAAATATCATCTACAAGTTTCTTTTGGAAGCCATTTCGTACAAGTATCAGTTCTCCCCATGGCTTATCATTAGCTGTATTATGCACTCAAGCACTTCAGCCATTTATATATTGAGTCCTGGTGTGTACCAGGTGTTGTTTTAATTAAAGCAATGCATGTACTTGTCATATTCTTGGCTTCAAGCTGACAAGTGAGATCTTTATTTATTGTTGATATATAAAATTACTAGTACTTGATGAATCTAAAAAGTTTAACTTGGATACTCGTGAGTCACAATCCTTAACTTTATGGGCTTAACAACATAACTAACTTCCGTTGGTTTAGTGATGCTTATTCTCATTGTTGTTTACTTGAGATCAAACCTAATATGGAAAAAGTGTAATCTCTTTATAACGTGATCAAAGTTACAGTTCACATTTGATTAATAAAACTACATCTTAGAATTGACAAGAGTTAGGGGTATAATTCTCTAGGTATCAATTTGGTCAAGATTTTTTGATTCGCTCTCATCCAAATACTAGATTATTCGTCGATAATTTTAGATATGAGTTCAAATCAAACTAAGCACGAAATAGATCAGATTTTGCAAAAGAAGATCAAATCCAACTCAATTGACTCCACCTAAATTGGGTTGAGTCGGAATGAGATTAGATATATTAATTTTTAAATATAAATAATAAAAAATAAAATGTCACAAATTAAATATTACAAAATAGTACTAAATGATATAAAATATGAAAATAATAATATATATATGTATATTTAAAAAAATATAAAATAATATTAAAAATATAATTATATTAAAATAATAAGTGCTCGAGCGAGTCCGGTCAAGGTGAATTAGATTTGAAGTACTTCAACTTATACTTAACTCAATAAGAACCCAACCCAAGCCTACCTAATCACTTATCTAATCTGACCATCCATTCTAACTTGATCCAATTATAGTTGGGCCTAGGAGTGTTCATGAGTTGACCCGACCCGAACCCAAACTTGATTTAATCCGATCAAAGTTAGTCGGATTGGGTTGGGTCATATTACACTCAATTTTTTTCTTCAAATCCGAACCAAAACTCAATCTTGATTGGGTCCGATCAGTTTGGTTTGGATCTTCGAGTCATTCGATTAATTTTTTCTCTAATTATGTGTATTTTTGAATGAATATTATGTTGGCAGGTTGAATTTTGTCCAACGACTTAAGAAGCACATCTTTTGTTCTTTTCACTACTTCTTGTGAAAACCAAGCATGCACCACAAAATAAAATACAAGTCATTAAATACTTAACAAGTACAAAGTATTTTTACTATTAGATCATTATCTTTGTAATATCTTAAATAATGACTTATTAAGTGATGAACATAATTAAGAATTTAAAATTGAGTTAATTACTGTAGTTGGAATTAAGTTTGAGGTAATTATAGTAGCTTATATGTATTTGAGTTATTATCTTAATTAGAAATTAAATTGAGTTAATTTCTCTTTAAGTAACCAAGGTAAAAGGATTTACTTATATTGCCAAATTTATATTTATGACTAGTTTAGTTAATCAAGCACTAAGTAGTCTTAAGTTAATTAATTTAATTAGTTTTAAGTTAATTCATATGACTAAATAATTAATATGTTTTATGTTTTATCTCTCCTTACCGACATTATACATGACATCTACAAAACCATACATAAAGGAAGTTTAATTACATTGATTGGTTAATATTTAGTCGAACACTTAACCAATCAAATTAACTTATACCTTACCTCTTATCCTTTAACCTTATCTAGGGGTGGAACCGACTTGCTACTCCATTAAAATAAAAAGATCAATTCTTATCTGAAGAGAGTGATAGATCTGCTAGCTTATACAAATGTATCTAGAGAAGAAAGTAAGATAACTACTAAGCTTGGACTTAAGGAGGAGCTGAAATCAAGATTATAATTTGCTAAAGGATTAATAAGGTATGTATGGGTAAATCCATTTAATTTTATATTTTTGATGATTTAAATTTCTGAATATTAAGTTTAAAGTTGACAAATTAATTTATTTGAGTTTGTAGAAATTTAAATTAAATGATATATATATATATGAAACTAATGTGTAGAACATTCTTTTTAGGTGTGATTTAAGTAGCTAAATGTTGACCATATGAGTAATAAATCTTATAATGCCTAAAAAATTATGAAACTTGTCTGGATTGACCCCTTATAAGTCTAGTTTCACCTGAAGAAATAATTTTATCAAAATAAAATATATTTAGAGAGTTATGCATTAATTAGTGACTATAGGTCTAGCTGGTTGGGATGAACAAATAATCCTAATTGAAAATTAGACCATAAACTGTGTACATGAAGATAAAATGTGAAACTTATAGGACTGAAACTTTACAGAACTAGGATTCCAATACAAGTGGAATAATCCTAAAATCATGTGTTTAGAGTAAGTTATGAGGATAACAAGTGATACTTATCAATTTTTAAAAATACAGTTTGAACACTAGATTACTTGTAATTAGGGAATTTATGTAAATAACTCATAAGGTAGAGAAATATAAAATTAGTATGTTAAAGTTTTTCGAGTCTACTTTCAAATGAAATTTATTTCATTGTACTTGGACTTTTATAGTGAAAACTAAATATGAAATTTTTCCTGTGTATCAGTCTGCCAGAAAGTGTAGTTGGCTAAGTTGGTCAACTAGTTATCTTAATTACTATTAATTATATGTTTCATGATAAATTATGATAATTCAAATTATTTTCCATATGAATACTTATTTTTCAAATGAATCATTTTGAGATTATGAATTGTTATGAGTTGATAAGAATGAGCAATGCATCAGAGTTTTGATTTTCACTTATATTGATCAAATATTTTAAAAAATAGATATCATGAAAGGTTACATATGTGATTAGTTATGAATATCGAATTTTGATGCATATTTCTTATCAATTGTGTTTTTAATGTGGACTTTGAATTTAAATGTGTATCATGTGATATTATGTGCTTCAATGAAACTAATAAGTGAAAGATTATGTGGCACAATAACAGTAAGATTAAAACTAAGTGCCACACGGAATAACCTGTGGGGGTCACTTCTAAAATTTTATCTTCCGGGATTCCAAAGTAATGAAATAATTATGTGACTCAAATGAGTAGGCCCTATGGGGCAATGATCCAAAGAGAGACCTATGATGCACCGATATGTGATATGATATCACAGTGCCATCGGCGAATACGATAAGAAATATAATAAATGGAAAGAAAGACGTGAATGTGAGATATGATTTTGTATGTTTTGATTATGAAATTTTATGTATTTTCTAAAAGAGAAATTGTGATTATGAATCTATATGTGTATGGATTGATCATGTTTAAGACTTTGTTTTATATGCTTTTACGGATAATATGTTACATGCAATTGATATTTGAAAATTTTATATTTTATTATATGCATTCAATTTTATTTATTTACCCTACATAGAGCCTTTGCTCATGGGTGAAATACGTTATTTTCCCTTGTATTTGGATCATGCAGGTTAAGAGACTACTGGATGGTGGTTGATGCTCATGACACTATTTTGCACGAATGAATCTTGCATAAATAGAAGATCTTGTGAATTTTATAATACTTTTGGATATGTACACCATATATATTTATGTTATGATTATTGTATTATATGAAAAAAATTGTAAGACGTGACTATGATATTTTGATTATTATATTGTTTTATTCTTGTGATACATGTGAAATTTTAGTTTTATAACTTCTAAAAGATATTTATGTATGAGTTCGTGATTACTTATGTGTCAACTGTGATGATGTTGATTCTCGAGATATGTTATAAATAGCTTCCACTCACTCGAGTATTTGGGTCGTGACAATTTTTGTATTTCAAAATAAAATTATCAAATAAACAAGAACTTAATTAAAAAGAAAATATTAAATCAGATGCCATATAATATGAAAATTTTGTTTAAAAGATAACTATGACAATATATTGAATGCCAAATATTTCTACAACTTAATTATCTTACATCTATGAACATTTAAATATTTTTATAAAAATTAAAAAAAACATCAATAAATCAATTCAATTATATCACATAAAGACATAAAAAAGTATTTTAACTTCAGATCATCGGATCGATTCAAGTTAATTCAGGTTGAAAAATTCAAATCCATAACTAATCCATAACTGATGAGATTTTGATCGAATCGATTTTGATTTAATTAGAGATCCGAACCGATCCAGACATGATTGGACTGATTCAGTTGATTGGGTTTACCGAGTTGAACCGATTCGATGAACACTTATAGTTGGAACGAATTATAATTGAATCAATCCGACCTTATTATCGTATCAAATAAAATGTGTAGAAAAGAAAATAACTAGATACAAATTGTATTAATATAACTCAATCATAATAGTATTCTCGATTATGTCAATAATTCTTTTTCTATTCCAACATATTGCGTTCTTGATTTTTCTGATACACTTTGAATAAAGCGAAAGGTCGAATAGAAAAAAGTCATTGGGCCAAGCCCAATAATTCTTTCGGTCCGGGTCCATCGAAGTTACAGCCCATATATCGTAATTGTAAGCTTTGGTTTGGTAACCTATTAAAAAATATTTTTTAGACTTCTTTTACTACAAATGACGGCTCATATTCTCGTGAAAAAAAGATTAAAAATAAATAGCAGTTCTAAAATCAAATATTAAATTTTAATTTTATTTGTGAAAAAATTAACCAACCCAGAAAAAATACTTTAATATATTTAAGAATTGTTTTTTTAATAATATGTTTAGGACGCGATTAATGATCTCATTTTTTGTCTATCTTATTCCAAAATTTCCACTTCCATTCTTATGCTTTATTAAAGATTGTCTCTTATATAACATTCTAAAAACATACTAAAGCTCAAACTCTAAAAAAAACATGAGAATCTGCATTTTCAAAAACCTCGACTTGCATTTTTACAGTAAATATTTACTTTTTTTTATCTCCAGTACCTAAAATCAAATAGAATCATTATGGGGATATATTTTGCTTTTAAATTTTTTTTACTATTCTTATAAGTCATAGTTCCATATTATTTCAATTCTTTGATATTTAAATTTTTGTTTAAAATGATAATTATAATAGATAAATAAATAATAATTAATATTATTTTAAGAACTTGTTTGGCCAAGACACACAGACGGAGGGAGAGGGGATCAAGGGGTGCCTTCAATGCACCTCTGAAAGTTAAGTTTTTTTTTTAATTTAGTAGTATGAATCATATATTAAAGATTGATTATTTAGTGAGTAATACTAATTTTGATGTTTAGATTCAAGAGTTTGAATCTCCTAACTAAATAATTATTTAGATGATCAATTGGTGCAAGAGTTTTTTCTCTGATGAATATTTCAAAGACTAAATTGCATATATGAAAAAAAAGTATACTATCAATAATAATATCATTCCCAATAAATTTTAAAAAATAAATTTTTATTAAAATTAATTATTGAAATAGATGTTTGATCTATATATTTAAAATATTCTTTATATTATTTGTCATACTATTTTGAACGTGAACCTCTTGAATAACTTGTTTGGCTCCGCTCTTAATTAGACAAACATTTCATGTGAGAGATGAAATAACGATTGAGACAATATTAAATACGACTTTGTACTCTCGGTCGAATTAGTTATAAAACAAATGAAATGACAAGCAATTCATCCATAATTAACCTTGTACCTATTTGCATAATATGTGCACTCACACCACAATGATCAAATAAAAGATTAGGATGAAATATAAAGAGCCAATTAAAAGGGGGCACATCTCATTTGAGTTCCAAATATTCACAATTGTGGAAAGGAACGCATCAATTTTTGTCCCAATCATGTAGCGATTGACATTATGTAATTGTTTCTAGATTAATCGAATGTTTTCCGCCAAATTAAATATTTTGCACAAGGAAAACATTCGAGTTGTATGCTGCAATCATGCAACATGGTGGTGCATAAATGAGACCACATGATACACGTACGTGCGTTATATTAACCTGACAAGAGAACTAATAAGCTGTATAATGCCACAATTAATTAATATAGTTCAAAAGAAAAAAAATATCTTTGAAAAAAAAGTATTTACACAAGACTTCTACTATGTATCACTTTTTATCCCTTAATTTTGCAACTTAATTTTCTTCGTTGGTCGCGCATTTCACTATTTTCACAGTGTTTGTTATAAAATATTTTCATAAGTATTATAAATGCATACTCGTTTTTCTCATTGAAATTTGTTACCCATAATGATTATGATGTCAAATTATAATATTTTTAGTTTATATTCCATTGTGACATTTAGGCTTTGTTTAATATGTACCAACTATTTAAATAGTTAATAACAGATAACGATTAAAGATTAGCAATTAGTTAGTCGTGAGTTAATCATTAATTTTATAAAAGTATTTGACAACTGCAGCGTTTGAATCGATTGATAAACATAAAATGATTAAAAATGATATAAATAATTATTAAATAGTTTGCATTGTTATATATATTCTAAAGGGTTTAATGGAGGTGAAACACCCCTTCAGGTGTTTCACCGTGAAACACCTGAATGATCAACCGTCTATCTTTGAATATGTGGTTGAGATTAAAAGAGGAGAGAGAAAATGGTTATATTATTTTAGTTAGGTGGTTTTAAGTTATTTTTAATTTAAACCACATATTTAAAGATAGACGGTTGATCACATGGGTGTTNTTTAACTATTTTAATATTAATAATTAATTAATTAAATTATTTATAAATTAATAAAATAATAATAAATAATAAATTGATCGTGTGGTAAAAAAGAATAAGTGTATTCATACTATCAATAGTAAGTAATAATAAAATATTTTGACTGTATATTAAAAAATAATTTTTAACATACTAATAACTATTCTAGATGTTTGTTTCAAACATATCAAAATGCTAAGTTTCAATCGTCTATCATTATTATTAAGTGTATTTATCAAACACTTTAACTAAAATTAAGTCAATACGTTACATGCTATTCAAACGATATTTTTAAGACGTGAAAACTATGATCAAAATGCAAGATGAACTCTAGGTATAAATGGATATATCTTTGGTGTTTGGAGACTTATTTCGGAAACTTGTGCTAGGTCAGGTTAGTGTTACTAACACTATATCTCTGATGTTACATTTTGACTCAATAATTTGGAAAAGACATAAGAATTTATCAAGGGATCTTCTTGTCTGTTGATTGCCAATATTTTAAAAACAAATTTTGTTGGAAGTAATTTCGTCGACAAGTACATTTTTTTTCTAATAATTTGATTGTGCATAAAAAATAAAACATAGAAAATTTAATTACTTTTTGTATCATATAAGAGCATGAAAGAAAAAAAAATGCTTTCCCACTTTTTTCTGGTGGAAATTCACTTTTCTAAAGCTATTTGTCAAACACAAGAAAATTCTAAATAAAAAAAAAAATCTGCCTTTGTGTCTCAGTTTCGTCTTTCTTTTCCCAAAAATCTATTGCATTCCCTTTATTTCTGCAATCACTCATTTTTTTTATCAAACTTTATGGGATTCCGAAAGTGAGAGAAGCCAAAAGGCTGAATCCAGACAGTGACTTAGCAGACTGATACATCCTTTATTTCCAAGTACAGAAGACTGAAGAGCATCAAAACTCTTAAATTTAATGCTCAAGATTTTATCCTCCAAACTTCTTTTTTTTTTCTTCTCATTTTACTTTGGATCAGGAGCATGCCAATCTGCAATTATTGTACATCTTGCTTCCCGGTCGGTGGAATCCTTTTGGTACTTGTGGTCCTAAAATCTTATAACCCTCCTTTTATTTTTCTTTTATTTTTCCTTTTGGTGCATGAGTAAGAACTGAGTCCATATCATTGCCTTCTTGCTGGAAGTTAACAGTCTTTTGCCAACTATTAGAGGAGTTGGATCGCCAACCAGTAGCTAAAATTAGGCCCACAGATACTCTTTACTCCTGTTTTTGACCAAATTGCTTCTTTTAGGAGAGCATGAACTTTCCTAACAAGGAGGATTAGTAAATTGCAGTTCTGCACTCTTGCAGAGCAGCACAAGTAAGCTACCAGCTGCAGATGGGCATTGCACTCATTGCTTTCATCAGGGGTTGGAAGCAAGACCCAATTTGCTTCAACTTCTTTCTTTGCTGAAAATAAACCTGTAGAAGAATAATTTGGCTATGTAGTCATCTGACTTGTGTTTCATCATGGTAATTAGTCCAAGTGCATGAGCTTGAGGAACATCCTTGAAATTTGAGAAATCCATGGATCAAACCTACTGATAGCAGATCATGACAGTTCAAAGCACAGAATCACACAGAACCCTTTTTTTTTTACCAGAAGTAATGTTATCTACATAACAATGGGGCAAATGTATCTTCATAGACTTGCCATGTTTGGAGGCAATTTGACTAAGATATGCAATTGACATGGCGTCCTAAACTCTTTAATTCAGAACCTGAAGATAATGTGACTGGATCCTAGAAATGTGACTGGGTTTCTCACCTTGTCCACTAAATACCACTTTAATCATCTTCTTCAATAATCAAACAGGTTGGTTCATGCATAATTCTCTTGCTTAATTACACAGATGTGCTATCTTTGGTTCTCTCCTCATCAAGCTTCCAGATATCAGGCAATCCACACATAAATCTCAAGTAGTATCCTAGTCAAGGATCACCAACTTTGGCCAGGTTTTCCATGATCCAGACCACCATTCTCTCTGTCAGAAAATTTTGCTAGAATTTATTGCTCTCCAAACACAGGGATGAATGATCTGCATGCCACGTTTTCTCCTGATGAATATGCAGGACAGACATCTCGATCAGATCGTGGACGTTTTCTGCTCAGCATCATCTCAGTGAATTTTTTTTTGGTGGTAACAGCACAATGAAAAAGGGGTTGACATGACAGAACACAACCTGTGCGAAGAGGTCACACTCCTCCATGTTCTTGATCAGCATAAGTAATCACACATGGGCTTGATCAGATCTTTTTGGCCGGCATTATTATGTGAAAATTCAACATAAGATAAAGGAGTTCACAGTAATACGAGCACTAATAATTAAAATGGCCATGACCACTCAAGGCACCATCGAGACATCATCTCTCCTCTTATCCCCCATCAGCCATGAATGCTAAAAACACAAGCGGTGGTGGGTCTGATCCCTGGTAGGGCCACCCTCCTCCCCCACAGTGTTCCCTACCTCCATTATTTTTGCTACATCAACCTCTACTTAAGGGAGGCAGACAGATACAGATGAGGAGGAGAAGAACAAGAGAGAATTCACCACTGCGAACCCAGAGAACATGGCGGCCGCCGTGGGGCTTGAGGAGTTCATGGAGAGAAGCCAAGAGAGGAATAAGAACCATGGCGATGGCGAAAGCTCCGAGTTGCTCAGCCTTCGCCATCTCTCCAAGCTTGTGCTCCCTCCTCTAGGTGCATCAACCTCCAGCCAGAGCCAAGCTGCTGCCCACGGCAGGATTATCTCGCCCATGGACTCAAGATACAGGCAAGAATATTTTAGACCAAGCTTTTACGTAGTTGAACTGCCATGCACAAGGATGCTTGATATATATATTACTTGGGGACTTTGGCTGCTGCTGATGGTTGCATGCATGCAGGTGCTGGGAAACGTTCATGGTGCTGCTGGTGGCGTACTCTGCGTGGGTATACCCGTTTGAGATCGCCTTCATAAATGCTGCGCCGAAGGGAGGGCTGTTCATCGCTGACAGCGTCATAGACGTCTTCTTCGCCGTGGACATCTTCCTCACGTTCTTCCTGGCCTACATCGATCCAAGAACACAACTCCTCGTCCACGATTCAAGAAAGATTGCTGTCAGGTTTTAACGCCCTGTCCTTCCTAACCTCTGCCTGTGTTGCTACTTCTTTTTTCCTCCCTTGAACCACTCCTAAGTTAAAGCTGATCTTTAAAGATGATACTTCTTATCAATATTTGATCAAGTCTGCAATCAAATTTCTCTGTAACCATGTTAGCTGAACATAGGACTATGGAAGAATGAAACCTTAATTTAATGGTAATCTCAGGCACTCAAACAAAAAATTGGAAGTGAGTGAATGGATTAAACGCTGCAACTCACTAGAGATGTTATAAGGAAACAAAGCCAACTCACAAGGCCCCCACTTCTTCTATGATAACTCACAAGTGGATCTGGGAACTTTTTGTCAGCCACCAGTTGCAGGATCATTTAGTTTTACTATATTAACACATATATAAAGTGAACCAAGAATTAACTCCAAGGAAACAGGTTCTACACAAGTGGGTGCTGGCAAAAGAACTCGCAGAGCAACATAATAAATAAGTTGGGCTGCTCAGACCTCTCTGGAGCAAGTCATTTATTTCATCTTTGAACTCTTGGCACTGGGGCAACTGATGTGGTGGCCTTCCATTGCTTGGCCTGTTCAATGATTGGGATTTAGTGGGCACCACAGTGAACAAAGACAAATGAATCAAATAAGACGATGCCCACAACCTTTCTCTTTTCAACAACATAATGAATGGCCACCAATAAATATCACCAGACCTTGCAAAGGTGAGTTTTCACTCTAATACGTGACATAATCTGGACCAAGATTATGAACAAGCATTGACCAGCTCCAGTCATGTTTTGAGTTAAGTTTGCGATTCTGATTCAGAAATTACCATGACCTTTGTCCTGCCAAGAAATTATCATAATTTGATGCCACGGTTGAATTTTACAATCAACAGAAATATTTTAGGTTCGTGAAATAGTGGCCGGTCTTAACAATTCATTTGTAAATAGAAGATGTACCAACTGTGACATAGAACCTGCACCAACATTATTGTAAACTCGTTCTCATATCTCTTTATAGACTTCTTTTTTTCTTAAAAAAAAGGTCTATTTATAAACTTTATTCCACTTATTTCTGTTGAGACATGCCATAACAGTTGGGAATATATGGAATATTAGTCAAGGATGTAAATAGATTTCTCACTTTTTTCAAGTTCATGCTGATGGAATAAAAATGTCTTGAACATGGGGAAGAAAGAACTGATAGTATAATTCTTTTCATAGCCATCAAGATGAGTACACATGTCACCTAGATGACCAGAACTTCAATCAGCAAGTGATATTTGTTTTGTACGTCATCAGTTTGTTATTTAGTTATAATAAGGCATATATGAACTTGCCAGGTACTTGTCTACATGGTTCGTTATGGATGTTGCCTCAACAATTCCCTTTGAAGGTTTGGGCTACCTATTTACAGGCAGAGTAAAGTCAGGAGTTTCTTATAGCATCTTGGGCATGTTAAGGCTGTGGCGTCTCAGAAAAGTTAAGCATTTTTTTACAAGGTGACAACACTAATGTCTCATTAAAGCCATTGAAAATGCACAGAAGGAGTAGTTTTTTGGGGACAGAAAAATGGGTATTGATTATTTATTGTCTTTCATGTGTGCAGACTTGAGAAAGACATAAGATTCAGCTACTTCTGGATAAGAAGCATTAGACTCCTTTGTGTAAGTTGCTCACAAAAATCAGCCCAAATTTAATAAAACGTTCAAATATGTGATATTATGATGTCTTTACTAAGAATGTAACATCATGATATGCCTAATACTTTGTGATTTTAGTTTCCTATTTTCACACACCTAATGTATAGAAAATGGTTCTGCAGGTTACCCTTTTTCTCGTGCATTGTGCTGGATGTCTATATTACTTGTTAGCAGATCGATATCCACATCAAGGACAAACATGGATTGGCGCGGTCATGCCAAACTTTAGAGAAGCAAATTTATGGATTCGCTACATCTCCGCCATTTATTGGTCTATAACCACAATGACAACAGTTGGTTATGGTGACCTTCATGCTGTGAACACAAGAGAGATGATCTTTAATATATTCTATATGCTCTTCAACCTCGGTCTCACTGCATACTTGATTGGAAATATGACCAACTTGGTCGTTGAAGGAACACGACGTACAATGGAATTTGTAAGAGCTAATTGAACCATGAACTACTATTAATATATTGATTTTCTTGCAAACACAAATAAAATGTGAACATGCTCATTTTCTAAATTGAAATATTTCCTTTCCAGAGGAATAGCATAGAGGCAGCGTCCAATTTTGTATGCAGAAATCACCTACCTCCACGTCTAAAGGGGCAAATACTAGCTTATATGTGCCTTAGATTCAGAGCGGAAAGCCTGAACCAACAACAATTGCTGGATCAGTTACCACGATCTATATGCAAAAGCATATGCGAGCAACTCTTCTTGCCAACTGTTAAAGAGGTCTACCTCTTCAAAGGTGTCTCAAGGGAAACACTATTACTCCTGGTAGAATTATTCATCTTCCTTCCTTAGATCTTATAAATTTTTTTTTTTTTGAAAAGATCTTATAAGTTTATGGTCAACATAGATGCGAGATTAGAAAAGGTGCACTTGAATGTTTCATCTCATGGTATATGGAATCTCTTTATCAGGTTACTATGATGAAGGCTGAGTATATTCCGCCTAGAGAGGACGTGATCATGCAAAATGAGGCCCCTGAGGATGTCTACATTGTTGTGTCAGGAGAAGTTGAAATCATACATTGCGACAATGAAAGGGAAGAAATAATAGGAACACTACGGACAGGAGACATATTTGGAGAAATAAGTGCTTTATGCAATAAGCCTCAAAGTTTTACATTTCGGACCAGAACATTGTCTCAACTATTGAGGTTGAAGCAAAGCACTCTCAAAGAAGTTCTGCAAACCAAGCGAGAGGATAGCATTGCTATCATTAAGAACTTTCTTAAGGTAATATATAGGTGGAATCATATTTAACTTTGTTTCATACATCTTGTTGCTAATTACATCTAGTTGACTCACAGCAAATGAAAAGGTAATAAGAATATAATTTGACATTTTTTCAGCATCAAATAGAGTTCAAAGACATCAGCTTAGAGGACCTAACAGGGGAGAATGGTGAACACGATGAAGCTAACATACCATGCAATCTACTGACAGTTGCTGCCACTGGAAACAGCACCTTTCTTGAAGAACTCTTGAAATCAGGGATGGATCCAGATATTGGCGACTCTCGAGGAAGAACACCTCTGGTATGATTCCATTTCCACACAATTGCATGTTGCATGACAACTATTCTGATGATGCTTTCCTGCGTTACAAAACAATTGATCTTAGCCTAAGGAAATTGCATGACAATTATTCTAGAAACAAATTTACACTTAGTTCATATAACCCAATAAAACAAAAACTGAAGTCTGCACTTGAAAAACACTAATCCAAGAAAGTTTAGTTGAGCATAATGATAAAAAATGGATGATTTTCTTTTTTTAATCAAATTCAATTGTCCTTTAGCATATAGCAGCATCAAAAGGGTATGAGGATTGTATCTTGGTTTTACTCAACCATGCTTGCAACATTAATGTACAAGGTATGCAACAAAAACCTCATATTACATTCATGACTTCTTGATAATTTATCTGATTATCTGACGCCTATATGCTGATTTTGTCTACCAAAATAGATATAGAAGGAAATACCCCTTTATGGCTAGCCATTACCGTGAAACACCATAAAATTTTCAATCTCCTATACCACTGTGCATGCATATCAAACCCCAGCACCAGTGGCGAGCTTCTTTGCCTAGCAGCTAAAAGGAACGATACGTCTACTCTGAAGGAGCTGCTAAAACATGGCCTGAATATAGACTCAGAAAACCATGAAGGACTGACTGCCCTAGAAGTAGCACTTGCTGAAGATCATGATGAAATGGTCAGATTCTTAGTCATGAATGGGGCTAACCCACGTAAAGTAAATGTAAATGAGAAGGAAACAAGGAAAATGAAGCAACAAGAGCTTGAACAACTAGTTCAACAAAGAGAAGTTGGTTATCCAATTACAGTGCTGGAGCACTATGGAGAGTTACAACAGCCAAATTTGGCCAGTAGAGATCAAGATAATTTGTTAAGGTGGGAAAGAAATAGACATCAACCAAGGATTAGTGTATATGAGGGGCATCCTTTTTTTAGAAGCACTAGTTCAAAAGCTGGAAAGCTGATAAGTTTGCCACATTCGATGGAAGAACTCAGGACAGTCCTTGGTACGTGCAATTACACACTTGGTCTGTTTTCCACAGTAAAGCAAATGAATTTGTTGAACTTACATGTTCCAGATGAACTGCTTTTGTTAATGTTCAATATAGTTATTCTTCCAATCTGTCCATAAAACAAAATTCTTTCTTGACAGGTAAGAAGTTTGGAATTGATATGGGTAACAAGACACTAACAAATGAAGATGGTGCAGAAATAGACTCCATTGATATTTTGAGGGACAATGACAAAATATTCATAGGAGACGATGAAGAACTTCTCAAGATAGATGACAAATGTTAGTTGATGAAATAACTTGTAATTCTACTATAATTCTAAAGTACTCGAGCGAAGTATAAATGATAATGTAGGATCTTCGCTACTTCTATCCAGTCATTGCATAATTCTAATGACTGTTATTAATGTTGCTAGCTTGCTACAACAGAACTAGAGAGCTTCAGTTGAAATGTGAGCATGCGTTAATTTACTTTTTCATTTACAACTTCGTATTCAAAAGACGGATCAATCATATAGCCAGACAGCCTCCAACATGCAGTTGTACTCTGCCTTGATGGATTTTAGCCCATCTAGTTCAAAACAACTTGTAACCATTCTTCGGGACTTAAACAATTTACCAGCAATGAAAAAGGATAGAAGCCAACAACTTATTGCATATAATTGTTCACAATAAATTCTAAGCTATCCCCTCAAAATAAAAATTATCTATGATATCTCTCGCAAAGAAAAAACTAAAGATATTTCTGCAGAGTTATGAAAATGTCTTATCCAAGATGCTCCCATTCTAAAACATATACTCTCAAGAACTTGAAATGAACACGTGTGTGAATATTGTTCGATCTAAACTCTAAAGTTATCTTCAACAAAATAGAAAAAAAATGCCACCACAGATCATGATTGCATGTCTTCAGTGACAACCAAAGTTGTTAATTCACGTTGATGTCTTAGGACAAGATTTCAGCGGTGAGTAAAATGTAATTCCTTGATTTGTAAGATAAAGTATACAAGGCCTATCAATTATTTATTCAATTAAGTAGAAACTTTGTTCAACATTAGTTTTTCAATACATTGCTAATGCACAACATATTCACAATGGGGTTATGTGCATTAGACCGACACCATTCGGCACTGAGGCCAAGCAAAATAATCACCCTTTAAATAAGGTTATCTCCTCAAGGGACTATCTTTATAATGATAAAAGTTGCTTATTTAATTTGAACTACATCTTTTATACTCCAAAGTCTTTTTGTCGCCGAAGTTCCAAAGACGCCTTGGACTTATCTTCCATATCAAATCTTGAACTCCTGCAAAGTCGGGGAGTCAAAACTCTTGTAACATTGTTTTTTTTCTTTTGAAAATACTCTTGTAACATTGTTGCCATTATAGTTCTCTAATATCGGTTGATACAAAACTATGGTTCCATTACTTATGCTGAAAATAAGTTCAGGAAGAAAACAAATTCAGTGGACAAAATCTTTTCCATGTTTGGATGCATATAATGAAAAATGTCCAATATGAGGGAATGTGTGGGAGTAAAGAAACAAATTTCCTTTATTTTGAAAGGAATTCATTTTTTTTTTCCAATTTTGCACTTTATTTTCAGTCAAACTGGATTTTATTTTCTATTGAATGTTTTTTATTGTTGTCAAACAAGGGAAAGTAAGAAAATTAATTCTTGTAAAAATCATTTTTCACCAAACAATGATATCTTCACAGCATAGTATATTTCCTACTAATGTTTTGACCTGTAGGTCAAACACACCTAAATGAGATATTAATAATTGTGCTAAGGTTGAAAACCACCTTCAAACTCTGCAATTAGTCAACCTTTTGTAGTTACTAAAGGATATTACAACTCAGTTCCATCCTGAACATTTTGTTAGTCACCCTTTTGTTGGTTACAGAAAGCTATTCCGATTCAGTTCCATCATGAAAATGATGTTATTTGTATATGGAACCATTTATACTGCTTCACAGTTATAATGCATCAAGTAAAAGGTGAAGCGACTTTAAGAGAGCATGTTAAAAACAGTAAAGATGGATATCTGCTAATTACTCATCTTACAATGTTTTTTTGAGAAAGTAAAGGATGAGGGCCAAGTGCCCTCATCACAATTTATTAATGTTCATCTTACAATGTTAAAGCTTTGAATCGATTGTACTCAGGCATATCTTTAGTGAGGTAAATCAAGCAGCTCATTTTTGGCAAAGTTTGGTAGATCATCACAGTATGATTTTTCTTTTGGCAGGAGGACCCCCTCTGGGCTCCAACTCGTTTGTGTCAGAATTAACTTCTTATTTCAATAGATAAGTTTTTTCTTCCAAACAAAGTTAATGCTCTTCTTACTTATGGTGCTATCTTGAAAAGAGACTGAACTACTACTTTCATTACTAATGTGGCTATGTAGACTTAGATATTCCATTTGGGTGAAGTGGATCAAAATATTACTTTGGCAGAGTGGAGAAATATGACAATATGAGTGCATTAAATCTCTTCATTGACCTCCCAAAGGACAGAAGGGTCTGTTCTATTCTCATAGGTAAAAGATGTGTTGCAAGCTTAGTGATAGATCCTTTTTAGAATATGGAGAAAAAACAAGAATATGGAGAGAACATTGACCCACCGTAGCCCGTATATCTAGTGCACCGAAATGTAATCATAACCCATGTATAGTATGCATGGCAGCATGAATGTTGTACAGAGAAATGCAATCATAAGCTTTTTCTACTAGCAAAGGCAGCAGATATCATGTCCATATGCATGATGTAGTCTATTCTGGATACTGAGAGGCACGGAGTCCATACAAATTCAATTATGCCTCGAGACAAAGGAAGACATGGCAGAGGCAAATATATATTCTTTTTGAAAAGAAAAAGGATGGTCGACAATTAATCAGCCACCCATTTTATTGATAACTTTAAACTGTTATATGTTAATCATGAACAGGCAATTCTATGTATTCGCCAAGCTCTCCCCCATGCACATAATGTTTACCACATTATGGCCTCTCACCTCTGAATATACATTCATTCTGTTGTCTCTAAATGAGCCACAATAAACAAACTGAAGTTACTCCCTGTCTAGAGGAGACATGAGTCTGGATGCTCTGTGAAGAATCACCTCCTCTAAGTGATTTCCATAACGATGTCTCAGATCTCATATCCAATGTGTTATCAGCCATCATCGTCCACAGAGGCAAATATTGCTTCATGAAATCTTTTTAGCATCCAGCAGGTTACTACCATGAAGTTCCATGATTTAACACCAATATATATGGAAAATGCATCTAAATCTAAGAGGCATAGGCCAAAGCCTGATTAGAGGATACCAACATAGAAAAGTTCCCAAAATTATTGTCACGGTTGCATATCCATTTTCTTGGAATCTGTACCGAGCCTTATTTCTGATACCAGGTTTAAATAGCCTTTGTTTCTGCTATTTTTTCTCTCATCTTGTTGTTTTGCCTCTTATTACTGCAGTAGATCAAATGTCAAATGTCCATGACGACTTTCAACGACATAAACCAAGTTCTCAGGTACACAGAAACATAGGCAATGGACAGGAACACTAATGATTCGTGGACCTCTACAATGAACACCGGGAATAACCTTGCCAATTTTGATTATAGATAAGTAAACATCAAACCACCAAAATTTGGAACTTTAACAAAATACAGATATCAAATAACTTCTTACCCAAAAAAATTGAAAATTGAATAAAAATAAACATTTCAAATACCGGAAAATTAGGAAAAATTGGATCTTGTGAGGAGAATAATACCTCTCAGGGGCGTCGGAGTAGTATAACCTCGACAGCCGGTGGCGGTTGGGAGGTTTGGGCTTCACGATCTTCTTCCTAAGGCCAAATATCTCCTGCACCAGCGGCACATGAACCAAAACCGTCTTCCACGCCACAAACCAACCTAATCCGGCAACACATCCAATTCAGATCCTTCTCTCTGGTAATGAAACGAGAAAAAAAAAAAGAGTAATAGTTAGGGATTGTAGAATTGAGCTCACTGAGGAGGATTAGAGCGAGGACGAAGGAGACGGCGAGAACAGGGCGGAGGAAGAAGATGGTCGCGTGATCCCACGCGTCGGAGGCGGCGGTGGCGCCGCGGAGCGACATGGATCGACGGCGAGGTTGACCGGAGCTCGCAGACGGCGAGGCGTCACGGCTCGTCGGCGGTTATGTGAAGTATTTTGATACTTTGGGACATTGAGAACGATTAAAAAAAACATTTTGTCATTTTATTTTTTATATATAATAAAGTATTTTATTTTTTATATGAATAAATCCTTTATTTTCAATTAAACAAATATTGAATTCGCTTAATACATTAAAAATGTTATCATAATAATAAAGATAAAACTCCAAATATGATAACAGCTAAAACAAATTAGATATATTTCATTAATTACAAAATTAATGAATTAAATTAAATGCTGATATATTTAAGGAAACATAATAAATAGTGTCACTTTGTGTTTATTTCATTTTTATAAGATTTGTTGCACATCTAATCGTTTGTGTTACTTATTCTACTTTTCAATATCTTTTCGTTTTTGTTTAAAAAGGTTTGTTGCATAATTATTTATAATCAGTCTTTCTTGTTTAATAAAAAATATTATTATTATATGAGTTTAACGAATGTACAAATTACCTTTTGACTTATATATGCTAAACAAGTATCCAATGGCTGATATTAAATATAATATAGGTAGTTGACTTTTTAAATTAAAAAAATATTTTTGTTTTTAAATGAAAAATTAATTACTTATATCCCAATCACTTGATTGACATATATAAGTCCAAAAATAATTTACACAATCATCATCATCATCATCATTATTATTATGGGAATAAGGAATATGTGGAGCAGATTTAGCTCCACATGTATAGACCGCCATCAGATATGTAATGAAGGGCTCAGATCAACACATGGGGCCCTACATTTTAAATGAAGGTACAAATCTGAACCCTTCATTATCGATCTGATGGCGATCCATACATGCGGAGCTGAATCTGCTCCACATATTCCTTAACCCCTATTATTATTATTATTATTATTATTATTATTATTATTATTATTATTATTATTATTATTATTATTATTATTATTATTATTATTATTATTATTATCTCGATGAATAAGAGTTGGAATTTTAACACAAGATTTCATGACTTTTTATCCTGATTATTTCCCTTATTAGTAAATGTATAGTTAACCATGGTATTTAACTGAATATTCTTAGCCAAGACTCAAGATCACTAATCTAGAAAATCAGTTATTAAAGTATAAGATTGTTGAAAATTTTGAATCAGATAAAATCTAATCCATGAAAAACTCTATCTTAAGATAGTTAGAAAAATATAAGAAAAAGTTCACATGAAGATGTTCTAATCAGATAAAACATAATCCATGCACAAATTTTTAGATCCACCATGAGGAATTTTTGTTCTAACATTATATTATAAAAGTGTTAGATGGTATACCAAAAAAAAAAGTCCATATGAAGATGTTAACATGTTATGATACGTCCCAAAGCAAACACAAATTCTCAAGTATATCAAGAATTTAATCTTAGTACTAATACTTTTAAGACATTATTATCTCCTTCTAATATCTTATAATGACATGTTTATTTATTTATTTTCAACTTCTTTTAGTATTAGAACGATGGATTAGGAAAGTAGCATTTTTCATACTTTTATTCTTATCCACTTTAGTTTTGTTATGAACACCAAATCCAATGACACACTCTTAGCATAACACTATTTTATCATAAGATCATATTTCAAAAAAAGAACATTTGTTGATAGTAGATAAAATCTAAAATATTCTAGCATAACAAAAATAACTTGGATTCACAAAATTTATTTTTTAATCATATATGTTGGGAGCATATAAAAATTAAGATTTCAATCTAAGTATATTTGGATTTATTAATCTAAACATACATTTTTTAATTATATTTCATCATATTACTAAAACTTATTCTAAAAAAAAACTATTTATGCATATTCCTATTTTACCCTTCTCAATTTCTAATTACTACTTTTAAGATCTCTTGGTTGACTCCAAGTTGTCAACAAAACAACATCTTAAAAAAAGTTTTTATAGAGTAAAAAATCCTCTCAATAACTACCAATCAATCCGAACCGTCCATCTTCCAAATCCTTCGTCCATTTTTACCCAAATTACCAGAACTCCTCCGATCGGACGGCTCAGATTTTTTTACCCATCTTTTTTTTCTTTACATCGTCGTGTATTTTTTTTTCTCTTTACCTTTTTAATTTTTCATCTCCTTCTCCTTCATCTGCTTCCTCCTCTTCGTCTCCTGGAAACCGTTCGAGGGATCGCAGAAGCGAACCCAAAACCCTCAAATCTTCGCCGGCGTAAACCAAACCCTGGTTTTGGAGTGCGCCGCGGGTCTGTGACGACCTCGAAGAGCATCGGGCGGGCAGCGGATGGGAGGAATGATCGCTCGGTCGTCGCCGTTCCAGCGATCTCGAGTGGTTTGAGGCAGTCTCCCGATCATGTCTTCGTCGTCGGCGGCCATCAACTCCCAATCTCCCGGCCTCAAGACCTACTTCAAGACCCCCGAGGGCCGCTACAAGCTCCAGTACGAGAAGACCCACCCCACCGCGGTCCTCCACTATTCCCACTCCAAACCAGTCTCACAGGTAACCCTCGTCCCGCCGGGAAATTAGGGTTTTTGGCTTGTAAATTTCGGTTCTTTCGGTCGATCGTCTGGTAAAAAAATGATCTTTTTGTGTATTTTCCCATTTTTTTTCCAGTTGACGATTGCGTACCTAAAGGAAAAAACGACGAGCCAGAACTCAGCGACCACATCGACTCCGAGCTCTGGAGGAGTGAGGTCGGCTGCTGCGAGGTTGCTTGGCACGGGGAATGGGAGCCGGGCACATAGCTTCGGGGGAAATGGGGTTACTAGGGCGGTATCTGGAAGCAGCAGGGCCGGCGGGTCTGTCAGCGCCTCGATAGGATTGAGCAGTTCGCAAGCTTCATCGAACTATGATGGCAAGGGGACTTACCTAATATTTAACGCAGCAGACACACTTTTTATAAGTGATCTTAATTCACAAGACAAGGTGGCCTTGGTTATATGATGGATTATATGTTTATTTTGTGACATGAGATCTGATTGTGGGTGATTGCGTTTTATTTTGTAGGATCCTATAAAATCCATTCATTTCAGTAGTGCAAATCCGGTTTGCCATGCCTTTGATTCGGAGGCAAAAGATGGGCATGATCTGCTGATAGGCTTGCACTCTGGAGATGGTTGGCTCTGGAGTTTTTAGGCTTCATTTTGTGCAATGATCGTCCTTAAGATTATTCTTTTCCCGAACTAAAACCTACATACATTGCATTTCAGTATACTCAGTATCTTTGAGGCAACAACTGCAAGATCCAGGAAGGAAACTTGTTGGAGCCCATCATTATAACAAAGACGGAAGCGTCAATAATAGGTATGTATTCCTCTCAAGAATATCAACAATAGGTATGTATTATTCAGATAGACGAAATGCTTTGATAATGTAAATTTGGTCGATGTTAGCAATTATGCTTTCTATAAATCTTTGTGCTAGTTTAGCTTAGAAAATATATATTTTGAAAAACTATTAACTGATGTCACGTCATATATCTTTTTAACATTTTGTTTATGATTATATCAACACAAGATGTAAAACTGAGTTGATTTGAGTAATTTGGATGATCAAATGTGTTTTGACATGTATTTTTTTTGTTATATTTTGCAAAACTATTAACTGATATCACATCATATATATTCTCAAAAAGAATATAAAATCATATATCTTTTTAACATTTTATTTGAAATACAGCTTTGACATTTATTTCATATAAATTAACCATCCAATCTGATTTAGCCATTTAGAGAAGGTTGGGGAAAGATTGCGTAAATATTCACACGAGGAATTACAATTATATGTCAACTTTTAGATGTATTACCAAGTTATTTCATCGCTTAAACAAGATGGCCAGTTGTCAACCAAGATTCATATCTTATGTCTTTTAGGAAATTGAACATTTGATGTTAATGTAGAAGCTCTATTCTTCTTTTACCTCTTTGTAAGACCTTGGAGGACAGTTTTGGCATATTGCACAGTTGTTCAGATTTTATCTTATTCCATTCTTCTCACTGAAGAGGTGTTATATTCTAATTAGTGCATCATTGTTTCTACAGTCGATGTACTTGTATTGCATGGGTTCCAGAAGGCGATGGCTCTTTTGTTGTTGGTCATGCTGATGGCAATATTTATTTGTATGAAAAAGTGGGTTGTTTGTTGATTTCCTATTAGTATAGTTCAATTTCATTTTCCCATCAGTTAAAGTTGATACCGATATTAGCTTGCCCTTATTGTGTAGAGCAAGGATGGCACGGCCGATTGTTCTTTTCCTGCTCTCAAGGATCAAACTCAGTTTGCAGTTGCACATGCACGGTCAAGTAAGGTAAATAAGAATTGCATTTTTGTTTTTGTTTTATATTCATTTCAACTTACAATTCATAATATGCATTGGCTGACATATCAAATGCACCTTATGCTTCCATGTTATGGATTGCACATAATGCTGGAATCCTATCATTGTCATTCTACAATTATTTGGATTATGTAATTCATTATGAACACACAAATATTGTAATACATTCCAGGGCTTTCTTCTCTTTGTGTTATGAAATTCAGTTCACTTATTCATGAATTAGGAGACGATTTAGTGGCAAAGGGTTGCTCGCAGATATGGGAAAAAGTTTTATACATCCTTCTTGATTCTTTTTTATAATTGTTGGCGATTTCTTGTAGAGAAAGATGCATTTGTTTTGGAAGTAGAATTAATTATTAATATGATGACACCTTTAAGGTAATTTGTCAGGAATTTATCTCTATGCCAGGATAAATAATTGGATAATAAGTAATAAGGGATAATCTAATGTTGATTGCATGCCTATTTAAACTAGCATTTACATTGCCATCAAAGTTAAATTTCTTTAAATTTCATCTAGACTTCATGAAATTCCATATAATTGTGATTGGCCTCTTTTTTCTGAATGTCTCGCTACTGATACACCTGCGGCGCATTCGCTACTGAGACCAGGAAGTCCAGCTAAATGCACATAGGTTTACTAGTTTAGAAAACTGCAATCCATCAAAAGATGGGAACAATAGGTTTACATATGAGACCAATAGAAAAGATTTTAAATGTCCTGATGGAGTTTGTTTTCTAAAATTTATGCCAGTAGAGTCGTACAATAGAAAAATGAGGCTTATTTCTTGTTTAATGTGTTCATGTGAATTGACTTAACAATTTTTTTTCTCTTGTGGTTTGAATCCTATGGCTCCCACAGGAAATTTCTTCAATATATATGTATACTTTTAAATTGTGATAAATTATTTTTCTATCAAAACTCTTTTTTTCAATACAAATATTTGGAATTGGCAACTTACACGCAGAACTACACATTTTAATCAATTATAAGTATTATCTGAACCAATAATTACTTGATATGGATTATGTAATCAACAAATATAAGCATATTGGAGATTTTTGAATGTTTAATTTATGTTATATATATATATATATATATGCATTGTTTATATTGTTATTTCTTTAATGGAAGCTCATTGCACAATACGTGGAAATAGGAAACACCATTAAAATTCCTGGAATATATTGGTTCACATGTGAGGTTGCATGCCAATAAGTGGAGGAAGGCTACTGGAGTCCTTTGTGATAGGAAAGTACCCCATAAGGTTAAAGGAAAATTCTACCGAACTGCTATAAGACCAGCAGTGTTATATGGTAGTGAATGTTGGGCTATGAAGGGACAACATGAACATAAAGTGGGGGTAGCTGAAATGAGGATGTTGAGATGGATGTGTGGTCATACTAGAAAGGATAAGATTAGGAATGACCATATACGTAAACGAGTCGGAGTGGCACCTATTTGCGAGAAGCTGGTAGGAGGGTAGAGCAAACAATCTGGAGTCCGATTAAAAGAGGGAGAGGGAGACCAAAGCGAACACTTGACGAGCTAATAGAACGAGATCTATTAACGAATAATATACCAAAAAATTTGGTTACTGATAGAGCGCAATGGCGTCGTATGATCCATGTAGCCGACCCCACCTAGTGGGATAAGGCTTTGTTGTTGTTGTTGTTGTGAGGTTGCATGCCACTGCACTATAATCCTTTCTCTTTGCATAGAAACTACAAATCAATGAAAATGGGTATCATAAGGCGGAGATTTGTATGATGATTCCTCTCAATTAAAGAAAAAAATCTAGTTGATAATACTTGGTTGTGATTCATAATTTTTGCTTCTCACATGAATGGATCATAATAATAATGAAAAATATGATATATTTGTTCTGCATATTTGTTTATGTTGGCAGTTTACTGATGTTACTACCAAAATTCTTATATTATTCTATGGCAGAGCAATCCAATTGCTAGATGGCATATTTGTCAAGGGTCAATTAACAGCATATCATTTTCAATGGATGGAGCATATTTAGCCACTGTTGGTAGAGATGGTATGTGTTGAAATAAAACCACTTGGATGATAGTCCTTTCTTCTCTGATATTTCCAGTTAAAGGTGTCTTCATTATGTGTTTAAACAGCTGATCCTTTCAGGTTATCTGAGAGTTTTTGATTATGCAAAAGAACAACTAGTATTTGGTGGGAGAAGTTACTATGGTGCTTTACTATGTTGCGCCTGGAGGTACACTATGACATTGGTTCTACCTTGATGATATCAGTCTTGATATAGAAACAAACACAACTGCTTATTGTAACAATCTGTCAGTAAATATTCTTTATATTAGAAAGAAAAAAATCTTATGTTCTTCTCAAACAAAAAATCTTGTGTCAGGTTCTGTGTCATGGGATTATTTCTGAATACTGTTTTTGCAACTTAGTGTCCTTGATATCTTGCATTATGGATTGTATTTTCTTTTTATTCTTTCCTTCAAGATTCTTCCTCACATATGTTAGGAAGACTTAGGTTGCATGGAATTTTGATTTGTTGTAGATAGTCCTTGGTGGAGTGCATTTATGCAATTACCAATACTAATGATGCATTCCACATTGTTAACAACTTTGTTCCATTGAGAAATTCTCAGTAGTTCTTACAATCATAAGAATTTGTTGGCTCACCGAAACTTGGTTGTGTAACTCTTTTTAATGTAGTCCGGATGGAAAGTATTTACTGACTGGCGGCGAAGATGATCTAGTGCAAATTTGGAGTACAGATGACAGGAAGATTGTTGCTTGGGGTGAAGGACATAATTCATGGGTTAGTCTTTTCATATGTGTATTATCTCTTACATTAACCTTCAAAGAAATGCTGACAAGTCTATTTACAGGTTAGCGGAGTGACATTTGATTCATATTGGTCAACACCAAATTCAGAAGGAACAGGAGAAAATGTTATGTATCGTCTTGGTTCTGTTGGTCAGGTAAACTATATCTTTTTAGTGATTGTAAACATGTAAGCCATAATAATCTCTTCTGTACTCTTATCTCATTGTACCTTTTGCAGGATACCCAATTATTGTTGTGGGACTTGGTTATGGATGAAATTGTGGTACCTTCGCGTTGCCCTCCTGGTGGTTCACCAACTCTGAGCAGTGGTGGCCATTCTGCTCACTGGGACAATATATGCCCGCCAGGCAGCCTTCGACCTTCTCCAAGCATGAGAGATGTCCCTAAACTTTCCCCTCTAGTTGCACACCGTGTGCATGTGGACCCTCTTTCTGGCTTGATATTTACTAATGAATCAGTGATCACAATATCGCGAGAAGGGCAAATCAAGATCTGGGTAAGGCCTGGCCATGTTGACAACAACCAGTCGACCTCCTCTGAAGCAGTTGTAACCTCTGGTAGTATGAAGGAGAAACCTGCCATTGCTTCAACCACGAAAACAAACGCTTCTAGTTTTAAGCAACCATCATCTGTCATTTTTTCATGACAACAACCTGTTGCATGCGCGCTTCACTGACTGGCATTCCCTAGGAGTTCCGAGCTTACCAGGAACTAGCCTATTGAATGATGGCCTAAGTTGAGAGCTGATGAAGAATGCATTGCAATGGTACTCCTGCAATGTTGACCTGCCAATGAAGTTTTTTAAGGTTTTCTCGTGTTACAATATATTTTGGTTGCAGCATGTTACTATTGCCATTTGCGTGGCATCTGAGGAAATAATGGAATATAATCATGTATAGGTATTCCAACCTAAAGGTACATAACAGCTTCATTTGATCTTTATGACCAATTAACTTATCAGTGTAGTGATTAGTTATGAGGAGGATGTTCTCTAAATAAATATTCCAAAATTTGGCGCAACAGTTGTTGACCTCAGCTTTGGCCAATGTAATGTTATTGGTAAAGCATGAAGATTTCATTTTTTAAGTTCACTCAAAATCATTTTGCAGGCTTATTTACCTGACATTTCCTTTTCTATTGGTAATTAAAATTGTGTGGTTTGTGCACCCTCTTCATAGTAATTTGACTTCATTGTCTGCTGGAAAAACAATGAGCCTTTGTTTGCTTCTCAATTTCTGAAAAAAAGGCTTTGTTTGCTTTTCACAGTATTTTTTATGTGATCTTTCAGATGCCTTTGTTTGCTTCTCAATTTCCAAAAAAAAAACAAAGAAGAAAAATTGCCTTGAAGAGATCAAAATTGCCAAATAATATTTTTTAAAAAGAATAAAATACCATAATGACTATTTGATTGGTTTGATGTCTAGAATTTTTTTACTAAATTAGAAAACAAAAGATGGAAATAGGTGACCAAACAAGTCATTCTTTTTTTAAAATGAAATTTGAAAATGAAAATAAGATTCAGAAAATGGAAATGGGAAATGTTTCCTGTAATCAAACAGGCTCTTAGTATTCGGTTCTCAAGAAATATACACCATAAAATAGCCGGCCCTGTAATAGTTATTTGGACTCAAATATTTATATTAGAAGAGAATTAATTCTCTTAACAATGAGAAGAGCATAAATAAAGAACACCAGTTGCCGGGTACGTGTTACACTCCTTTGGATCAGTCGCAAGTATCAAGCAAAAACCAAGTATACAAAAAAGCATAAAGGAAGGAAAAATCATAATACATCTGAGGCTAACAAAAGAATTCACAACTAATGAACATTAGAGAGTACACTAAAAGAATACAATTGACAATCAAGGACGCAGACAAAAGCTCACTAAACTTTGATGGCCTTCTCTTTGCACAGCATGTGCCACTCTTGTAAAACTGCAGCTTGAAGAGCACGATGTTCCACTTCCTCTGCTGTAAGAGCAGACAAAGTTGAAGGTTCTTTTGGATTACCATATTCATCAAGATCTTCCTTTTTCTTCTTTTCTTCGTCTTCATCCTCTTCAATTTTAGGAGGTTGTGGCGGTGGTTTTGCCGCCTTCAGGAGCGCGATCTTTTCCATTGAGATCCTTAACCTCTCTGTGGCGGCAATCTTCACCTCATCTTCAGGCATGTACTCAATTGCCCCATCTGTAATGTCATCTAACCAGCCTTGGAGATCTGACCCTATTTCTTTTGTTATTGAAGCGTCGGAAGCACGGATGACAAATTTGCAAATCATTGTCGTTGTTTCGTCTCCGAGATCCACGTTTCTGCTCACTTCACTGGCACCAAAGATCATCATTCCCACGAAACCACCAAACCATGTTTTCGCGGCATAGCATAACTGTCAACAGGAAAGAGAAGCTAAGGGAGGAGCAGTTGATAGGTAATTGTGTAATCTGTGCTGTAGTTGTGGTGTGAATTGTACACTGGCGTTTGAGCTGAAAGAATTGGAAAGGACAAGTAGCGAAAAATTGTAGACATCCTAGAGATATGCTTTCATGTCAAAAATACTAGACCCCGTGAATTGATTGAATGCACGCAAATAAAAAATTGTATCATATCAATGACAATATTCGAATATTTACCTGAAACCCCGCCACAGTGCGAATAAAGTGTGAACAGACTTGATGGAATGGCTTTGAGGAGAGTGATTTAAGTCCGCTAAGGAATGGAGAAGCTTCATATTGCTGAGCAGCAGTGGCTTTGAAACCACTGCCTTCATAAGTGTATGTACCTGTATACTCCAATATAGCTGGTAAACTTGGCCACAATCGAAAATATTCAACTGGAGAACATTTATGAGGCAAAAGAAGTTCTGTTAGTGGAATCTTGTAAGGCTGACACCGTAAAATCACTGGATCTCCAAGTTCAGGTTTCATGCTCCGCCTTTGTCTTATGATCTGTAAATCTTCTTCTGCATAGTCTCCTTCATAATCTCCAGAAACACCACTTCCAAAGAAAGGGTAGTACAAAACTTGTACCCAAAGAGCACATCTCTCGAAGTGTGACACACCCATAGTAACACTGCTAAGAATTGGATCCTAGAATTAAGAAGTTCCGATCAATGACAAAAAGTTAGCGCCATGTAAACATTAAGAGGTATAGAAATCATGACATGCGACAAATAGGATTTTGAAAGCAGTTAATGTTGGAGCAAAAGGGGCATAAACCAGAAAACTAATATATGAAAGGTATAATGTAATCATAAAAGCAGATTTGAATTATGTTGCAAATGATATAAAAATAATATAATTTTAACTTGAAAGTTCTTTTGAGAAGAATGCTTCTATTGCAAAAGGAGTCAGATTTGGTATAAAATAGTTCTTCTGAGGGAGCTTTTATATAATTATAATGAAAAATCCATTAATGTCAAATTATTATTTCAGTATGATCTACTACGCAAATTTAAGTATTTATTC
Source organism: Pontederia paniculata (assembly GCA_001647135.1). Classification (NCBI taxonomy): domain Eukaryota; kingdom Viridiplantae; phylum Streptophyta; class Magnoliopsida; order Commelinales; family Pontederiaceae; genus Pontederia; species Pontederia paniculata. Next base: position 17,760 of record LTAE01002188.1, on the reverse strand, counting down.
CAAAAAAAAGGAAGAAAAAAAGGAAAAGTACCTATAGATGCAAATATTTCTCTTTCAGAACATAAATAAATAATAGGACTTCCGATATTGATAAATGGAACAACATAAAACTTCCAATATAGATAAATGGACATAACGACATAATCTTTAAACAGAAGAAACATGTGAGAACCAAAATATCTTCTGTTTTAGAGAAGACAACCAAAATATTAATCACAATTGCATGGGCATATAGAACGCGTATACTTGCATGGTATTTTTTTAGGGGATATATTGCTCGGTTGTTAGTGTGCATTCATTTGTACATATGGGATGTTAGTGCATGTAAGTGCCACTATCTTTTAAGAGGAAGTGCCACCAATATAATGTGAAGTGCATAATGGAAAATGGATGTGCATATAACAGGCGTATCACTTTTCATTAAGAAAGAGAAAGCATAGTAAAAGCCAACAAGAAACAAATATATTCACAAGAGAGAAAAATAACCTGTGAGACAAGATTTCTCAGCTGCCGAACTGCTTGAAGAGATCCATCCATAAAGTACAATGCTCCTGTTACTCCCACCCGAATATCCACCCTGTTAAGTTCTAATTCTGTCAAGTTCAAGATCTGCAATTGTTCATTAGGTTAGAATGGCCGCAATGCATATTGCATGAGTATATAAAATTTATTAGATAAACATGTTTTTTTTTCTACAAGAATGACCAAGGAACATCAGTATCAGGAAATATGACAGGCTTAAAATTATCTATCTTTTGAATTAACTACTAAGACTGGCTGGACACTCTATTCAGCACCAAAACTTATCTCTCTAATTGACCTTTTCTTTTCCTTTTATCCATGCTTATCCATCCACAAGCTCACTGATAGAGGATGAAAATATAAACAACAATATGACTGTGGAAATGAATATAAGATAAATATTATTTGTAATAGTGCAAGAATCTTAAACATAATCACAGTTAATAACTTGTACATCCGAGAGGACACATCTCTAAGATAAACAGTCCGTATAGAATCTCTAATAAATTTCTCAAATACTGAAAACAAATCTAGAATTCATCAATGTATTTACAACATGAAGGTTTAATTACTAGAACAATAACACAAGTAATAATGAAGAACATAAATGAATGGAACATGAAAATTATAATTAAGCACTATTTTCTTAATCAACCCATTATGTTTTTAACTAATACGAAGTGATATCTTATCATTCATCCAGAAACCTGAGCTTTTCACAGTTCATTATACTGCCCAGCATGCAGTTCAAGTTTCCTTGGTCTTTTATGAGGGATTGTATGGACAATATCATGCACATAGGCATTTTAAGATTTGTTGATCATTGTACAATTTGTCTGTTTAAAGAAACGTTATAAAATATGGAGAAGCACCAAACTTTTGCTGCATCAATGATATGTGACTAAGTCTTGGGTAACAATTAGGCTCTTCAATCAACAATACAAACCTTCAAATGCAAAGTTACTCTTCCATCAGTTGAGTCTGCCAAGTGGTATGCTTCAGTATAACAAGGATCACTACTACCAGTGAGAGTGTATGCTTTTGGAGGTTCCTTACGCATAGTTGTCTCAATACCCTTATTTAGGAGAAGGCTTAGTTCATTGGGATCAGGTCGCCAAAGCTCCTGAATGGCCTTATGTACTAAACCTTCCAGTTTTCTCTCTTGTGCTGCAGATGCTTCAAAGAACTGAACTGTGAGCTTGTGGTGACTGAATGGGTAATCTCCAGTAGTGTCACTAACACCCACCCATCTGAAAATTGTAGCACGTTAGTTGCTAATCAAAGGCATTATTCTTATGTCTTGTCGCAAATTTGGCAACAAGATGCGAATATAAGCAATATAAAGTTGCACTCAAGTTACAAGAATTAAATAGGGGTGAGCGGGTGACCATTTACGTTTAGGATGCTTTTGTTGGCCTTTCAGGTAGAATATGTAATTTCTGGGGAAGAATATACATATTTAAGATTAATTACTCTTTGTCTCGCTATAATGGCAACATTATAAATTTCTAATCTGACCAACAATTGATCTACAGTTCAAATTAAATACCGACACTACATGAATAAACAAAAATATATAACTCCGCAAAGCAGTGAACAGCTTTGCAAAACAGAACAAAGAACTACATAAAAAAACTTTGCCACTGATGTGATCAATCCAACAGAGCACACACTACACAGAAGAGGTAGGAAAAGTGTGAAGGAATCCAAGACAAGTTCAATAAGATGTGGCTAACATGGCAAGTTGTCATTCTTTTTCTTTTTAAAAAGCAGTTCATTATAAGATCTACTGTCTTCTTATATTTGATTCTTTTCCTCAACATTAATCAATGGCCAAAGATATATTTAAGACAAATGTGGTAATGAACCCTAAATTGGTTATTCTCAAATAGCAAGGCTCTCAAGTCTTAGTAAAGCATAGAAAGAAGAATATACTACATTAAATTCAGTTATTATGTCATAAGACAGACAGCAAATGCAACACTTAAAATTCTAAGAATGAATAAAACAACTGACCTGCTTTCGGGATGACTCGTAATATACTTTATCATTTGCAATATGTATCGACTCTGATGCTTGTTCACAGAATCAGCTGATGTGCTACCTCTAAAATCTTCAAGTTCTTTGCTCAAGAGTTGACCTGCCCTTGCGTTTCGTACTCCAAGGCGTTGCATGCAAATGAGGACAGCTTGCACATCTTGAAGCCTGTTTGAAGCAGATGCAGATAAATCTGTGCTGAACAACACCTTGTGTATGTTTGAAATGATTATGTTTAGTGGATCTTCAGGATCATCAGCCAGAAGTGGATCAAGACCTTCCATATCAAAGTGCTCAGCAATTGCCCAAATCAAGCGAGCACATATTCTTGGTGTATGCACCTAATAAAAAGAAAGGTTCCCACAGTAACGTGCCAAGAAAAAAGAGCTGAGGGTGAAGAAGAAAAATCAAATAAACTACAAGAAGAAGTGGAGGATTAAACAGAACCATACCCAAGAAGGGAACTTAAAATGCTTGTTAACATTCTTTTTTTTTTTTTTTGAGAAGGTTGTTAACATTCTTTTTAAAGTCATCTTTTTTGTTGAGAGGTTCTAAAGGTCATTTATACACTTGTTTTTACATCTCATGTGCATCCTGATTAAGAGTAAACCAATTTATAACTATTGCACAATAAAACTCGAATGAAACAAAAAATGCACCTCCGATAGGTCTTAACGAACAAAAGTTTTCAGAGGATCAAATGACGACAATGTCCTTTACATTGCTAGAATCTAGATAACTTAACAAGAACATAGTATCATCACTCTGGTTTAATCATCAGGACATCTTTAAACAATTTATTGAAGAGAAGGAATACTAATCACCCAAGGAAATATGATGGAGATGCAACAAACACATTCAGGTGTTGGTGAGTCGGTGACAGAAGATGATCTATTAATCTCATGACACAGACATGACAGCGAAAAACAAAACAAATATAACATGTAGATATAGCTTAGCATTTTCCACATATTTAAATCTCTAAAATGATCTTCCCCCAAAAAGAAAATCCAAAGTAGACATGTTTTATTATTTATATATCTATTGTCAAACAATTTACTCAGTCCATTCTTCTGAAAAAGCGCAAGTTCGATTTGTTAACATGATAATGATGATACCAACCTCACGAAGATCTTTAATAAGTTGTAGTTGAAGATTGCGTAACCGTGTCTCATTCAAAATTTGATCCTGAGAAGCTCCAGATTTTATTGTTTTCACACCTCCTCTTGTATCATAAATGTGACAGAGCCGGACTAGCAACTTCAAATAGCAGTCTATGGCATAAGTTCGCCCATCACAGTCCCATAAAATACAAGGTCTGCAAACTTCCACGACCTCCAAAGCAGACTCTGTCCAATTCAATGCACCATAACCAGTTCCATAGGCCAAAGCCCCTATGACTCTGCTTTCAGTACCAGAATTCTTCTGTTCAGGCAATGGAAGAGATAACTGAAAACAACTTTCTACCAGTGAAGCAACTAGCTCCTCTCTAAACAAGCTTTTACTTGTTACACTGTTCAAATCATCCTTAATCCTTGCATCCTCAAAAAGTGAAGTGACATCTGTTCCAGGGAGAGGCTTTTGGCCTCGCCTCACACTTTCCTTTGCAAAAAGATCAACACAAAGGGCTGTCCGGCAAATACAAGCCAAAGCATGCATCCTATCTGATTCTGCCCTTAGATTCCTGACCATCACAAGTAGCCTCTTGAACAAGGAAACCTGAAATGGAGATGAAAGAAAATGTACTGAGTCCTAGTGCACAACCATCAGAAGAGAAACAAATGCTAAGACAAACAAAAGAAGCTGACCCTTACTAGTGTAAACAAAGTAAAACAAGACAAAAAAGAAAAGACACGAAGTAGATAAATAATATCATCATATAGGTACATTATAGTCTGTCGTATGCAAAGTTCCATTTCTACTTCCTCTGTGGAAAAAAAAAATTGACACTTCGCTTTTCTGAGTAAGTTCAAGAAAAAAATACTCTAGACCAATCAACCAAAAGCATTCTGGACACTCTAAACAAATCTTCCAAAAGCATTCTGGAAAAGTAATTGGTTTATTTTATGTACAATAACAGAGAAAGTATCCTTTAATTCAAAAGGAATCATTTTCACAAAGTTACCCAGCAATTTCAATTAACTGAAATTAACTTTTCATTGAGATCATTTGTTTTTTTTTCACCGAAGGAGAAGAGAAGAAAATGAATTCCCTGTAAATTTTTGAGAGAAGTAATCCTTGTAAAATGTTTTCTTCCCAAACAAATGGATCCTTAGTTGTTTATAATTCCTCATCCTCCTTGAAGGAAAAGAATAACACTGCCAACATTCCCCTAAAAAAATGCCAACATTGTTCCCGAAAAAAAATGAAAGAAGGAACAACAGCATTCAGAGTGCAGTCAGAAATGCTGATGGGATATACAGTAACTTCGACATACAAGAAGGTTAACATGAATATGAGGTCTAGAGAGGTGTGACAAAATAATGCATTCCTTCCACAAATCGCTGTGATCCGCCCTTCTTCCTATATAATTGAATTTAGATGGGACTATAATGTTAAGGTACATTGTCTGTGAAAATGCTTCATAATTTGCAGAGTTGATATCAGATACATAATAAAAGTAGCATGATTTCCTTGGCAATGTCGTGTATCTGAACAAGAAAAAGGGAGATCTTTGACCTGCATACTGAGATCGAGAAGGTGGAGATTGGTGGCAACAGCTCTAACGATGCTTTCTCTAGCAGAAGAGAATTCCTGCCGGTCCCAAAGCGTAAGAATGGCAATGATCGACGCAGAAGCCCACTCTGGTTTTCCTCCTGGGACATCGGCCAGAGAGAGCATATTGATCCCCACCTCGAAGATCAGAGGCGGATCTAGTGAACTCAAGAATGGCAGCAGGTGTGAGACGACGTCCGACACTCCCACCAGCTTTTCGGCGCTGGATGCTGAGGAGTCTGTCTTGCTGCTGCTGCTGCCGTCGCCGCTGGTCCCAGACTTGGATAGCTTCCGGAAGACCTCGACGGCGCCGGAGGCAACGGCCTTGGCGGCGTACACGAGCGGGAATACAGTGGAGCGGAAGCCCTCGATGGGAAGGACCAGGGAACGGGACATGAGGGCATTGCGGCGGCGCCAGACGAGGTCGACGGCAGCGACGACCCAATTGGAACGGATGGCGAGGGAATTGTCGCCGTCAACGAGCTTGTCCCCAGCTAGGCGGCTCATGCGCTTTGTCTCGAACTCCTGGAAGAGGCGCCCGACGGCCTCGAAGGCGGTGCGTGCGACGTTGTCGGAGCGGAGGTAGGATGGGAGCGCGGAGAGGACGGAGAGGGCGGCGGCAGCGACATCGGGGTCCGGGAAGTCGAGGTCGGAGCGGACGGCCGCCAGGACGGTGTCCCATAGGTCAGGGGTGAGGCGGGTGGCCCGGACGAGGTCGAAAGCGAGCTTCTTGGAGACGGCGGAGGCCGGCGAGGCGATGATCTCGTCCACCGCCGATTTCGCCACGGCCGACACGTCGCGGCCCGCCGCCGACTGCTGCAGCGCCTGCAGCAGCGCCCCCGACTGGCGGAGCGCGTCGTTGGAGCGCAGGTCCGCCTGGATCTGCGCGATCAATATATCCATTATCGATCTCTTTCTCTCTCTCCTCCTCCTCCTCCTCCTCTTCCTCTTCCTCCTCCTCTTCGTGATCCTGTTACTGCTTCTGCTGCTTGCAACTCGACAGCATCGGATTGGAATTGGAACGAGAGAATAAAAATGAGAGCTTTTTGGTTTGTGGCAGTGTGAGCAGGGTTGAAGGAAGAAGAAGAACAAAGAGACGGGTTTGGTTATGGTCGTGTTGATGGGTCATGTAAATAAAAATTATGATAGTAGAGTATTTAAACTATTTATTTATTTAGGATAGTACATTTAGTTATAATTATGATCATGTAAATAAAATATTTTAAAATTATCGTTTGTTTTGTTTTCATGAAAATATTTTCTCGAAAAAATAATTTATGTCTTTTTAATAAAAAAATGATCAATAAAAAAATGGATTTCAGTTGTCTAAAATAAGAGAAAAAAAGACTAAAGAAAATTTATTTTTTCTCTCATAAACTCGTCATGTTTAATATTTTTAAAATGATTTTTTTTATATCTTTGAGACATATATTAAAGACATGAATGAATTGTTTTTTAATTCACTGTATTAAAAAAATATTTTCTTTATAAATTCATTTTAGTCGAAAAACGAACGGAGGCTAAAAGTCGAAATCTCTAAAAGATGTATCATAACAATTTAAGATTTTCAAGTTAAAAATGAGTAGGTGTTTTTAAATATAAAAAGACCCTGATTAATTGACATCATATAAAAGAATTGTATATTGTTTTTTATAATTTGAGTATCTTCTAACAAAGGTACTCAATTAGTATATAAATTATATATATATATATATATAAGTATTTACATCACTAAATAAAATAAATATTAATAAAATAATATAAATATCTAGTTGATAGATAAGGACACACGTATATTNATATATAATAAGATATAAATGGTGTTATTAAAATAGGAAATATGTTATATTGTTAATAAATATTAATAAAAAAATATAAATTTCCTGATAAAATCAACTAGAGAATTATATGAATATCTAGTTTAAAAATATACCCAAAAATGTTATGTGATATTTGTACATCTAAAATACTATAACTATTTTCACCCTCAGTTATAAACAATAATAATTAATTTTTTATGAGTTTAAATATTTTAGGTAACAAATAATTTGATTGTTAGAGTTTGATAGCTGATCGATTTGGATCGATGTTTGACAAAAAGAAACTGATGAGATCCCGAAATTATCAAATTGGTTGGTATCGAATTGGAAAAAAAAATAGTCCTACTCAAATCCAAATAACTTTGGATTCCACCATGTCGAGGTTGAGAGCTCTCTTTTTATGGTTGAGTTTTTTGTCCATTTAGCTTACTTTTATATGTTATGAAACAATATACTATAACCATATAAAATTGATACTAATGGTAAAAAATATTAACATGCTTTAAAAATAATTTTCATTTTAATTGTTTCAAATTTATTCTGATCGACTTCTAAGTTATCATATTACAAATTTATTCAATTTGATATTTGTTCCGAAATAAATTGATTTTGATCATATTAAAATTCATGATCGATTAAACTCGATATTGCATGCTCCCTTTAAATCGTCATGCAAGATCGTCTAGGAAAAATTTATCAACAGTAGTTTAGTTTGAGTAATAAGCAACTTATCCTTATTTAAGAAGATCTAGATCTAGAGTTCGAGTTTTTCTGTATGCAAAAAGAGTATCACTCGTCATAGTCAAATATGCAATACGGAGCTATTAGTCACACTAGATGGTGGAGCCGAGACTCCATTCGTGAATAGTGCATATAATTATTAGCGTCGCGTGAGTTAAAAAATTGTCGGAAGAGCTATATGAGGCTTGGTTCAACCACCAATATTTTCTAGTAATTATATATATTTCATTTGTTAATTTAATAATATTTTCTTTATACAAGAGTAATTCGATCTTATTTATTTATCTAAATCGTTTTTCATTTGTATTACATCTAAAGATGTAAAAAAAAATTACTAAAAAAAATCAACTTTTAAGTCATCAAATGAAATTCAACGTCATCTATCAAGTAAATTATCCGTGTGCAATATTTGTGCTACGCATACCTAACAACCTCAAAAGTCGCTCAAAATATTTATTCAAATAACTCTTAGAGATGTACTTATATTTAATTTTGAAAATAAAAAATATGTGGAGCAGATTCAGCTCCACATATATAGACTGCCATCAGATCTATAATGAAGGGCTCAGATCAACACATGGGGCCCTTCATTTTAAATGAAGGTAAAGATCTGAGTCATTCATTATAAATCTGATGACAGTCCATACATGTGGAGCAAAATCTGCTCCACATATTTCTTAACCCCTTAATTTTGGGAATAAGGAATATGTGGAGCAGATTCAGCTCATGTATGGACTGTCATCAGATATATAATTAAGAGCTTAGATCAACACATGGGGCTCTTCAGTTTAAATGAAGGTAAAGATCTGAGTCATTCATTATGGATCTGATGACAGTCCATATATGTGGAGCAAAATCTGCTCCATATATTCTTTAACCCCTTTAATTTTTAATTTGATTTTGATTTTTTTATAATCTGCAAAAAAAACTAAAAAAATAAAAGTTTATATTGCGAAGGCTTTAATTAAACAAGGACTATGGTCCCAACTCTTGTAATCGATATATAACTAATCTAGTTTAAATCATGTGCAATCACTTGTGTCATCATAGATATCATCGTTGTCTATATCATCATCATTATTATTTAGCCCTGTATACCTCCCGGACTTAGGTGCAAAAAGGAAAACCTTTCGTGAGCTAATGTTCAACATGTAATGCTCAATATGATAAAATGAAAATAAAAGAATAATAATAAACTATATTGGGAAGTAAGCTTTATAGTACCTCGAAAATATTTTCATATCATGACATATAATAAAACATAGCAAGCAAATGCAATCATCAATTCTATTGGACTGATTTTCTTCCAATAGATTATTTTTTATCTTTCTTTTTCTTAGAAAAAAAATTGTTCTATCATTTGTTTTCTTTGCTCTCATATTTGAACCTTTTGTCTTTCTTTCTTTCATTCCTTCTTTTATCTTTTTTTCTTTACTTTGCTTTCTTTCTTAGAAGTTATTTTTTAACTTTTTTTCATCTTTGATCATATGAAGAGCTCTTCATCTCTTTAAGAGAATTGATGACACTTTCATGTAGCTTCGCCAATGACTCTACGCACCATTATGACTCTTTTTATGGCGCAGAATTCACTTTTGATGGAATTCTTGAATTATTTACACAGGGTGAAGAGTCTTGTACAACCTAAATAGTGGCTAAATATTTTGCATTCACTTTCATGGAATTTCAATGTGTTGCCTTCAATTATATCTTCTAGTCTCTATCTTTAATTTTCGTTCTTTTCTCCCTTGATAATTAGTGCACATGAAGACTTACATTTTTCGTCTTGTGTCTTGTTTTTTTTATTTTATTTATATTTCTTTAGGCTTTTATTAACTTTAAACTTTCATGACCATTCATAACATAGCATTCCTATAAAATCACCATTTCATCATTATTTCAAAAAATAGGTCGTGTCAAGGAAAGAGACAAGTCATTTTCGTCATATGTCATGTTTCGTCACATCCACTCTTCGGAACATGGTCTGTGTCAGGATGTGACATGACTCGTGTCTCTCATCCTGTATTAATCATCATTATTCCTTCGTGTACATTTCACTTTTGGATTCGACGTGGTTCATGTTGCAAGCAGGTCATCTCCTTTAGTGTGTTGATGCGGTCAGGACCTCGACGACGCGTCTTCTTGATTTTCCAACATTAAGACACTGTCCATTTTGTTCTTCGACATAGTTCATTTTGTCTTTAAATTTATATCATCGCTAGGTTTTCTATTTTCAAAATCGTCTTGTTTGGGTGGGGGCATCATCATCATTAAACACGACTCACATTTGACATTAGAGTTTCTTCGTATAGCTACCAGAACATAGACCGTGTCCTAATAGGACACGACCGATGTCAGCGCATGTGTTCCTCATCGGGATGCAGTCCGCATCAAAGGTGAAACAAACCCACGTGTCGACGTCAAGAGATCCTTCAAACAAGCCAACGCAACCTGTGTCTGATTGTATGTGTGTCTATTTTTATTTTTCTATCTTTCTTTCTTTGCTTTTGATATATGACACTGTGCATATAATTGAATTATCTTTCTTTTATTCTTTAGTTACTTTTTTTTTCTTAGAAGTTGTCTTTTAACTTCTTTCATCTTTGATCTTTTGATCATAAGAAGAGCTCTTCATCTCTTTAAGGGAACTTCATGATACCTTTATATATCTTCATCAATGATTGTACAAACTACAATGATCCTCTTTTTATGAAGTAGAATTATCTTTTGATGGAATTTTTAGATTTGTTGTACATGATGGAGAGTCATGTACAACAGAAACATTGACTAAATATTTTACCTTCACTATTGTGGGGGTTTCACTGCATTTTTTTTAGTTACAACCCTTGTCCCTATCCTTAACTTTAAAAGATATTGATATATGACACTTATTTGTGCATATAATTGAATTATCTTTCTTTCTTTGATTTTCTTTTTTTCTTAGAAGTTGTCTTTAACTTCTTTCATCTTTGATATTTTGATCATGTGAAGAGTTCTTAATCTCTTTAAGGAAACTTCATGTCACTTTCGTAAATGGTTGTACACATCACGATGACCCTCTTTTTATGAGGCAAAATTATCTTTTGGTGGAATTCTTAAATTCGTTGCTTTGGAATAGAGAGTCTTGTCCAACAGTAAGAGTGGTTGAATGTTTTTCCTTTACCGCTGTGGGATTTCACCGTATTGCCTTCAGCTAGACCCCGTGTCCTTATCTTTAACTTTCATTCTTAACTTCCATTTTTTCTCCATTGACAATCAATGCACATGGAGACCCACATTTTTTATTTCTTTATCTTGCTTCTTTTAATCTTTCTTTAGGCTTTTAATTAATTTTAAACATTAGCATTCATAACATAACAATCATATAAAATCACCATTCATCATTATTTTGAAAAATAGGTTGTGTTGAAGAAAGACACAAACTGTTTCCATCATACATCATGTTTGGTCACGTCCACTCTTTGGAACACGGGTCTATGTCACGATGCAACACAACCCGCATCCCTCGTCTTGTGTTCATCATCACTTCTGCCTTCGTGCACAGCTATTTTTGGATTCGACATTGTCTGCTTTGCATGCAATTCATCTCCTCCAGTGTGTTGACGTGGTACAAGCTCAACGACGCGGCTTCATGATTTTCCAACATCAGGACACAATCTGTTTTGTTCTTCAACATGACCCTTTTCGTCTATCAATTTATATCATCCTTAGTTTTTCTATTTCCAAAACCGGTTTGGTTCGGGTGGCGAGTCATCACCTTTGTCTTATGTTTTGCATGGTCTGATTTAGTTGAATTTACCAGTTAGAGTTTTCACATCCTTTGCCGCCAGGACATGGTCCACATCCAAGATGAACATGACCCATATATGACATTAGGGTTTTTTCGTATAGCTACCAGAACACAACCCGTGTCCCAGTAGGGCATGACTCGTGTCGGCACACGGCATGTTCCTCGTCGAGACGTGATCTGCATTAGGGGTGACACTATCCATGTGTCGACGTCAAGAGATCCTTCAGATTGGCTAACACAACCCACGTTCAAGGGACGCAACACATGCCCAACCGTTTGTGCATCCATCTTTATTATTCTAACCTTTTTTTGGATTGCAACAAAAATCATGAAACTTTATATAGAAAACTTGATCATTAAGGGGGTGTTCGTACCTCATAAAAGCTATATTTTCAAATCATGAAATCTTCATCTAAAATATGAGAAACTATTTCCCATTTAATCTCATGAGTAAACTTATTAGATGTGTTTGGTTGGGGTATAATCCAGGGAATAAGGGTTTATTCCTTAGTTTATACCCAAACACCCAAAGTTATACCCAAATTTTGAGATAAATTGCGCGAATGGTCATCGAACTTTCACGCATTCCTATTTCGATCATTAAACTTCACTTTGTAATAGGACAGTCCTCCAATTTGAAAAAAAATTCTCACAGTCATTCTGACCGACTACTGCCAGTCTCTAGGCTACCCGCTTATGTGGCATTCACAAGAGCAATTTCTCTCTTTGTCACGTTGATCCATAATATTATAAGATTTTCTCTCTCTCTTATATGATAATAAATAATATTTTCATTAAAGTAATTTATCTTACTGGAAAAAATAAATTAATAAAAAAATAAAATTGAAGGAGTAATCTTTCTGTCACTCTCATGCTCCATCCCTCCCTCTCTCTCTCTGTCTGTGTGTGTGTCTTTGTCGCTTCCTCCTTCCCACCCTCCATCTCTCTCTCTCTATGGAGGGAGCAGCGGCCCCTCTCTTCTCCCTCGCCGGATACAAAAGAGAAGAGAGGAGGGGGCAACTGCCCCCTCTCTTCTCCCTCGCCGAAGACGAAGGAGAAGATGGGAGGGGGCAGCTGCCCCCCCCCCCC